>ML776783.1:583395-645512 GCA_009831015.1 Picea engelmannii | reverse complement strand
TATTCGTAGTAGCTCAAGTCTACACTAAGGGGTAGATAGTGTCCCGTTTTCATTTATAAATTATGAATTTGTACTTGCAGAAAAAACACCTACTTCATATATATATATATATATATATATATATATATATATATATATATATATATATACTAGTTTCAATCTGCTCATACTTAGATGTCTTGCATCAGAGATTTCGATGTATGGGAAATACCTCTACTATAACAGAAAATCCAATTTCAGAAAGAAACTTATTCCTAGAATTTGGTCACAGGAATCCATTTGATTGATCTAGTAGGATAATCAAATAATTTCTAACTCTCATACAGATTCTAATTTGATCTTAAAGACCTGTTCAAGAATCGATTATAACTATTCTGTCGGAAGTTTGACTCCACACATTCGTATAATCAAACAGTTTTATTTTCGTTCAGGTCATAGGATACATACAAGTATTAATGATTATGCTACGTTTGTGACTAATTCATTCCACAGATATATAAATAATTCGATTTCGATACAGCAAAATACATTTCATCAGATATACAATTATTCATACAGGAAAGAAAAGATTTCATATCTGAACCAGTGCGTGGGAAGCCAAAGGGAACAACCACGTTCCTCCCAACCATAGAATAGGGCAGCCAAATTACTTGCCCGATTCACCCCCTAGCTTGACCATGAATCCATGAGGGCGAACTGGAAAAAATATCCTCCTCAACATTGTTTTCTCCTCTCCAATTCTTCCCTTGCCTCATACTTGATAATCAGTGTTCATAACAACAAGCGGTAATTCATTTCCCAACATACTTGGCAGCGTCCTGCCTCCTCACATATGCTATTTAAAATAATACTTTTTGCCTAGGGCTT
Organism: Picea engelmannii; assembly: GCA_009831015.1. NCBI lineage: Eukaryota > Viridiplantae > Streptophyta > Pinopsida > Pinales > Pinaceae > Picea > Picea engelmannii. Next base: position 644,645 of record ML776783.1, on the reverse strand, counting down.
TTCCCTCCCTTGGGGATTTTCACAGCTTTCTAAATCCCTGATTTTCAAGGGATGCCAATGGCCAAATCCCTGATTTTCCACTTGTAACAATCATCCCGGAGGTAGTTCCAACATGTTCCCCACTCATGGAGTCATGGTCTGTTAAATTTAACATGGTTGTTCCATTTGTCCTCCTCCAATCAATATAAAATATTTTGTTTTTCATACAAGTGTCATAGTTAAATAGTTAGTTGGGTCAAATCAATCATAATAATTTATTACAATTATCAAATTTGAAATTCAAAATTGCCATAAATGGAAAAAAAATCTCCAAATTCGAATTTACTAAAAACGGAATAGTTTCCAACAAATTTTTAAATTTCAAAAATACTTTATTTTTGGGGATGTCACACTATGCAGATCCCCACGGTATTTCAGAACCAGATGTTTCTCGGAGTATTTGATACCCAGATTGGTGTGCAAGGTATGGAAAGTATTTGTGAACTCCAACACTATTTGGCTCTTCTCTTTCCGCAATGTGGTCCATCTCATGTATTGGTCTTCATAGTTATCAACATGGTAGTATTGTTCCTTGACCTCATCCACAAAAAAATTCCAAGTGGGCTCGGCCCCATTTATTCCAGATTCTTTTGTGGAAATTTGCTCCTAGTAAGTTTCCCACCAATGTTTGACATGGGGGAGAGCCTTGAGGAGTGCGAAGGTGATATTCTCCCTGTCGAAAAAATTTTGAACAGAGAAATAACCTTCTAGCAGAATTAACCATTTTTCTAAAGCATCTGCATCTATCTGACCTTCAAATATGCGGATATCAAAATTAACTTATACCTTGAAAGGAAATGTTCCTCCAAAATGACCGCTTGATGAAGATTTTCATGTTGCTATTGGAAAGCATTGAAGGATGTGTGGAAAATTCTCCATCATCTCGTCCCTCTATCATGCAAGAGCTTGCTCAAGAAACAGGTTAATATAATATTTTTCTCCATTGTTTTTCTTTTCATCCACCATAGAGGGTTTATTGGGCATGCAAGAGAGATTTTCCTCAACAGATACAAGCTCGAGACCCAACCTGATATACTCGGACCTCACTGGAGATGGAAACCTCGCTCGTGTTCTCTTCCTGTGGTGAATCTTCTTTTTCATTAATAAAATTTTAAGATTTATAGAACTTGTTAAACGATAGAGAATGGAAAATATTTGTGAAACAAATGATATTGTTAAATATTACCTAAATAAAAATCGATGCAAGCATGGTTGTCAGAGATAGACTTACGAAGAGATAGAACTTACTCTTTCTTGCTAATCATAAGGTAACAAAATGTCCTTTTTTTTTTAAATAATGCACGAATTTATATTATATAAAACATAGTATTACAAAATGGTTGTCAAGGTTTGACCATTAAATAGGAAGTGGACCCATTAAGGTTAGGAAAGGATTAATAGATGAGGAGGATAGGATTTTCTCCATTCACGAAGTTGAGGGTTAATTTGCTTGATTGGAAGGAGTTTGCTAAATGGAATCTGAAAAATCAATAAATGGAATCTGAAAAATCAATAAATGGAATCTAAAAAGAAACATTTAGAATGTGAGGAGGGTTAGAAAGCAATGGTAAGAAAGAAATTGAATATGAAATGCAACATCTAGAATATCATATGAGTAGCATTATACCCGCTACTTCTCCTCTGATATGCAACATGTGAATTGATGGCTCTGAAACAACACCTGCTTGAGTGAGCGAGCAAGCTAGCCCTCGTATGTTGATATGTATGAAGTAATAAATATTAAACAACTTCATTTCTTCTATGATTTTATATATGAAGTAATAAATATTAACCAAATTCATTTCTTCTAGGAGAATAGCAAAATATTTTCATGCCATATAACTACTAAATACTAAATTTAATTTGACGGAAATTTTACATAAAGCATAATTAAAAATTCTTGCATAGGAACAATATTATTAGAAGTATTTCTCAATTATGAATATATCCACATCATCAAAAGTTGAATTAGAGTTTTGAATTGATACGAATTCTATCTCAAAATTTAAACAATTTAAACAATTAATGAAAATTTTACTCGAAGATTAGAGTGCTACAACATTATTACCTAGAATGTTTTTCCTAATCTACATTATTACCTAGAATGTTTTTCCTAATCTATTGTAACATAAAATTTAAGACTCCAAAACACCAGACTAATGCTAAAGGGACCATTTATTCCTGAGACTGAGACTGTCCATTCTTTCTTCATAAAATTTACACAATTTATGGCTCACTTCTCCTTTTTGGATAGAGATTGTAGTTTGCTCATTTCTTTTTGGAATTTTTTATTTTGATTTGATAAAGCTTATGTTATACTTGTCTATTGCTTATGATTTCTCTTATAACCGTCCTAATTATTTGGTTATCCTTTGAATCCCCTCATTCAAATGATAAAAAAAGAAGGGTGGGTTTAACAGTTTAATTTGTCTATAATTTTTTAAATACGGATTAGCTTGGGTTGAATCCCCTCGATGAAATGATCAAAAAAGAGGGGTGGGTTTAACTATTTAATTTGTCTATAATTTTTTAAATACATATTAGCTTGTCTTTTCATTTTACATTTCAATTTTAAACTTGAATGTATGTATAATAAGCTTATGGAGCAATTCAGTTTGTACTTGAAATTAATTTTTTTGGATATATGATTTTAAAATATTTCTTTCGGATATATGTTTTGAAATACTCTGTGAATATTAACACTTATTTCCAGATGTCTGTGAGATTTCAATGATTGACAGTATATTAATGGTGTTGGAAACATGCCACCAAATTTCCTCATGCAGTTAAATGCACATGTACATGCATGCAGTTATGTTAATGTGCATGTATGAAATCTATTTATGAATTGCTCATGTAACTATGTGATCTATTCATGATCAGTTTGTATAACTGAGTGATAGATGTTATATATATGAGCATACCCATAGAGGTTGAGTACAATGTGAGTGCAAGCATGTGCAAGGAGCAGAGAGAAGAGTGTGTGAGGAGAGGATGATTGTATGCCTATGAAGGCTATTGTAATTCTCCCTTGAATAATAAGAATATCAATAATCATTGCCCGTGGTTTTTTCCCTCATTGGTTTTCCACATAAATCATTGTGTCAAGTGTATGATTGATGTGCTTGGTTTAATGCGTGTTTGTTCTTGCTTATTTTATGTTTTGTTATATGCTATGTTTTTCTTTTGATTCTTAACAAATGGTATCAGAGCTTAGATTTGAAGGAGCAAAGAGTGAAGGAGAAGAGAATATGGTCGTTGGATCGAAGAACTTAGTTTATTAGAAGTTGTGATTTTCTTTTGGAAGATTGTTTCTACTAATGGTGAAAGTACAGAGTTCCAAGTTTGAGGTGGAAGAGTTCAGTGGTAAGAATAGCTTTGCGTTATGGAAGCTCAAGATGCAAGATTTTCTTGTGTAACAAGGATTGCAAAATTCCTTGGCTGGAAAGATAAAGAAACTGGCAAGCATGACAGACGAGGAATGGGAGGATCTGGATGTAAGATCCCTCAGTACTATTTGTTTGTGTCTGAGAAGTGAGGTGATTTTCAACATCATTGAAGAGACGACAACAGAAGGTTTGTGGACCAAACTGGAGATTCTATATATGACAAAGAACTTGTCAAACAAAATCTTCTTGAAGAGGCAATTATACAACTTGCGGATGAAAAAAGGTACAAAAATTGTTCATCACTTGAATGTTTTCAATAATCTGATTTGTCAATTAACTAATATGGAAGTAAAGTTTGAAGATGAGGACAAGACAGTTACATTACTTTGTTCGTTACCTGAGTCTTGGGACCATCTGGTCACAACTGTGTGGTTTAACACAACAAATGCCATTGATTATGACAATGTTGTGGTAGCTTTGTTTTCTGAGGAGATAAGGAAAACATTTGGTAAAGAAAAATCAACAGCAGAAGCAATGGTGGCTAGAAGTTGATCTATAGAAAGAGGGAAGAGTCAGAGGGATACGTCAAGGTCTAAGTCAAGAGGCAATAAGAGTAAGCAGAAATGTTGGTTCTGTGGAAAATATGGGCACCACAAGAAGGATTGTTGGAAAAGACAGAATTCATCCAAGGAGGACTCCAAAAAAAAGTCAAAGGAATCTAATGTAACATAAACAAGTTCAAGTTCCATTTCAGGTATGGTTGATGAGGTATTGTCTACTTTTGATGTTTCACATCAACATCAGCATTGGTTTTTAGATTATGGTGCGTCTAACTACATGTGTCTTCATAGAAATTGGTTCTCAACTTACCAATCTATTGATGATGGTGTTATTTTTATGGGAAATGATTCTAATTGTAAAATTGTTGGATTTAGTAGCGTCTGGATTAGAATGCATGATGGTTCTATAAGAACATTAATAAATGTAAGGCATGCTCCCAAACTAATAAAGAACTTGATATCTTTGGGAGTTCTAGATTCTGTTGGTTACAAGTGTACAACTCAAGGTGGAGTATTGAAGGTGTCCAAAGGCATCTTAGTAGTCATGAAGATAAAGAGGATCAAGAACCTTTATCAACTTGAAGGAAGGATACGGGTAAATCAACCAGTGGAAGAATTTGAAGATGCAAGTGACTATGTTCATTTATGGCATCAACGTTTGGGTCATATGAGCGAAAAAGGGCTTAAGGTACTGGTTGATTGTAAGTCACTTCCAAGTTTGAAGTTTCTAAATTTGAATTTTTGCAAGTATTGTTTTTTTGGAAAATAGTGTAGACATAAGTTTAAAGAAGGAAGGAATATAAGAAAAGGTATCAATTATTACATTCATTCAAGTGTTTGGGGACCATCCCCTACATATTCTCTTGGAGGATCATCATATTTTGTGACATTTATAGATTATTTCTCTAGAAAAGTTTGGGTCTATTTACTTAAAAGAAAAGATGATATATTTAATACTTTCAGAGATTTGGTTGAAAAGATCATTGATAGGTCAATCAAGTGATTAAGGATAGATGATGGAGGTGAGTTCACATCTGTGGAATTTGAGAACTATTGCAAGGAATATGGGATCGAAATACATAATACCACAGTTTATACTCCTCAGCAGAATGGTGTTGTTGAACACATAAATATGAATCTTCTAGAGAGAGAAAGGAGAATACTCAGTAATGCCAAGATGCAATAGGAATTATGGGAAGAAGCAGTTCTTACAGCATGCTATCTAATAAATCAGTCACCATCCACTGCAATAAACTGTAAGATTTCAAAAAAGGTATGGACGGGTCATTCGTGTGATTTTTAAAATCTGAAAATATTTGGTTGTGATGCTTATGCTCTTATTTCTAAAAATCAACATTCTAAGTTAGATCCTAGATCAAAGAAATATGTCTTTGTTGGTTATGGTGATGGATTTAATGGGTACAGACTGTGGGATCCTACTTCCCACAAATTGTTGATTAATTGGGTTCGTTGTCATTGATGTCAACCTTTGAAGAAATTTCGGTAGCAAATTCCAGTAGCACAAAGGTTTGAGTAATTGAACCAATTTTGTTTGATGGATAATGGTATGAGTTTTGATATATTTGCAGGAAACACTATTCTAGATGGATATTACATGTCATTTCATTTATATTGTTATGTGTAACATCACATAACTCCTCACGGTTAGAGAGTTATGGTCATATGAAGTTGGAGAACCCTCATGAGTCATCTAGAAGCCCCAAAAGGTCAAAGTATTCAAAGTGGTTGCAAAAAAGAAATTATTTAAATAATAAAGTTAATGGTGAAATTACTAAGTGGACAAGTGGTTAGAAGTAGGTTAGCCCTAAAATAAGAAAGTAGGTTAAGATGGTTAGAAGGTAATTTAAATAATAAAGTGAAGTGATGAGTGTACTATAAGTCAAAGTGGATGCAAAATAAATTATTTAAATAATAAATTTAATGGATAAATTACTAAGTGGACAAGTGGTTAGAAGTGGGTTAGCCCTAAAATAATGAAAGTGGGTTAAGATGGTTATAAGGTAACCCCTTGAGGAAGCTACATGAAAGTATAAATAAGAGGCAAAGGTCTCTCATTTTCAAAAAGACTTGATCATATTGAGTATCTACAAGTGAATGAGGTAACCAAAGAATATTTAAGGCAAATTTCAGAGGGAAGGTAAAGTAAAGAAGGCTGAAATTCAAGGGAGGATAAATTATTTTGATGACACTTTCTAAGGTATGTTATTTACAGGTCATCTCACCATTTTCGCAATAAAGTTTTTTTTAGAATGATTCATATCGAGAAATATGGATTCCATTGAGGAAACATATCCAATTAGCTTTGATAAAAATTTAAGATTGTGGTTCATTGTATTTTTGGAGTTACACTCCATAGAAAATATGGTTTTTTGCTAGTCCAGAAACTAGTCTAAAACAAGTGTTTCTGGTAAAATTGTCATAACATCTTCATAACATATTCAAATTTAGTAAGACCAAATGTATTGGTTAGAGTAAAATCTTTAGTATTATATGTACCATTTTTATATCCAGAAAACAAATATTATGTGCGGGGCACGCTCTACAAGTTCTCTCTCTAGAATAATCCAAAATTCAACAAGGTATCCCATTTTTTCTATAACTCCTTTTCTAAGAGGTTACAAGTAGTAAAATATGGAGGAATTGCATAAAAGACACTGAAGAACATTATGTACCATTTTTAGATATTTATTCATTACAGGTAAATAGTTATGATTATGTCAAGTTAGGGTTGTTGACTAATCCAAAATTAGTCATGTGAGACTAAAGTAAAGTTTAATGCAAATGCCAGTCTCTTGTTGTTAAATTTAAGGAAGGTTTGCATTTATGTAATCATATAAACCAAGTCTATTACATATTTAAAAATTATATTTTGGTTGAGGTACATATTGGGTACATGGTTGAGACAACTAATTCATGAGTTGGAACATACATGAGGTGTATAGTTGATGATGTTGGTACATCTTGATGAGTCATAGTTTATGTGTATTTGATGCATGATTGATACATATTTGGTGCATGGTTGATGCACTCATTGATGGTACATGTTTATTATAGGTTGTTTGGTACAGTTTGTTACAGTATGGTTGGTTGCAGGTCGATGGTACAGGTTGTTACAGTGGTATATATCACAATGATAGTGTGACAGTGGTTCCATCATTCTACTTCTACATCAGGGAGTTTGGATGGGGAAAGGACAGGTGGTTATAGCCACATTTCGGTTGTAGTCGGAGAACATAGGGGGTTGTAGCCTCCTTCTAGTAGTATCCATATAATTGGGGAGTTGGAGCTTCCCTTAGGTTGTCGTCTGAGAAACTGCGGGGTTGGAGCCTCCTTCTAGTTGCATATGGAAAAAAAAGGAAGTTGGTGATTCCAATTAATGTAATTCTTAAAGACATATAAGAAAAAACATTTTGTGGTTTTCTCCCACTTTGGGTTTCCATGTAAAAACATTGGTTTACTTTGTATGTGTATGATTTCTCATTTGTTCATTGTTTATTTACTCTGTAATTGTTGGATCATAATGCTACATTGATATAATACTTGCATTTTGTGTTTAAAAAGGATTAGATTTCTCTATTATTGATTCACCCCCCTCTCAGTAATCCAACAATTGGTATTAGAGAAGGTTCCTTAAGAAATCAATTTAACCACTGAAAGGTAGATCATGGAGAGAAACAACATGTATAAAAATGAAATATCACAGTTTGATGGACAAAAGTATGCATTCTGGAGCAGAAGGATGAAAACATAGATACAAGCACATGGATTTGAAATTTGGCAAAGAGTAGTAGATGGATACAAAGAACCAGCAGTTCCGCCAACAAGTGAAAAATAAATGAAACTCAGTCAAAATAATTCCAAAGCCACAAATTCACTTCTGAATGGTCTTGGTGAATCGGTATATACCAAAGTTGTACAATGTAAATCTGCTAAAGAGATTTTGGACAAACTTCAAAATATTTATGAAGGATGTTCAAAATTCAAAGCAGCAAAGATTCAAACTTACAGAGGTCAATTAGAACAACTAAAGATGAAGGAAGATGAGAATATTGTAGCTTACTTCCTACGAGTCGATGAAATAGTGAATTCAATCATAAGATTGGGAGAAGAAATTGAAGAATCTATAATTGTTCAAAAGGTACTAAGATCTCTTCCTATGAGATTTAATCCTAATATATCAACACTAGAAGAAAGAGCAGATCTAGATTCAATAAGCATGGACTAACTACATGGAATATTCACAGCATATGAAATGAGAACTAAATAGGAAAATCCAGATATAAAAGAAGCATCTTTCAAATAATCCTAAAGGTCAAAGGAAAAGGGAAAGAAAAAGGAACATACCAGCAACAGTGACTTCTCGGAATATGATAAAGAATAAGTGACCAACTTTGTCAGAAGATTAAACAAGGGAACCAATAGTAGATATAAAAGTAAGCTTCCATTGATTTGTTTTAATTGTGATGGTATTGGTCATTTTGCTAACAAATGTCCTCATAAGAAAAACAAGAGGAATGATAAAGATTACTCAAATAGAAAACAAACATATAAAGGAAAAAGAACCAAAAATAAAGCTTTCAAGAAAAGTTTATACACCAAAGAAGAAATCTCCTCATCAGATGAAGATGAAGTTAGTGACAGTGAGACAAAAATATTTCTATTCATGGTAGTAGAAGACTCTGATAAATAAGACACCGAAGAAGAATATGAAATGGCAGAAGTTGACTACCAAGAAGAATTTTTATGTGCCATAGAAGTTATAAGAAGAGAAAACAAGAATAACAAGAAGCTACAAGAATAACTAAACAATAAAGAAGACACTCATGAACTAGAACAAATGATCGTGAAATTGAAGGTTCAAATAGAAGAAGATAAAATAATTGAAGAAGCACTCAAAGAATAGTTAGAATAAAGAGACAGGATCATTGGAAATTTGGAAGCAGAGATTGTCACATTGAGAAAGGATATTCAAAAGAAAAATATGCAGAACAACTTCAAAGTTTTGGACATTATCATCAATCAAAAGCCTCATCATGAAAAGTCTGTACTTGGATACAATCAAATAGAAAAGAGATCAATCTCCAAAGCAACATAACAAGAAACATACCCAAAAAGTTATGCAAAAAGAATCAAAGAGAATAGGAATACCTACAAGGAATATTACAAGGACCCTCCTCCATTGAGAAGATTCAGATTTCAAAATAAACGACCGACAGAAACAAATAGGCCTCAGGAAGAAGAAGGATTCATAAAAGTAACTCCTTTCAAAATATCTTCAACTCCGACATATCAAACTATCTTTTTTTGTTTATGTTATGCATGCAATAATTTTTGACATAAAGTTGTAAATTGCAAAGATAATAGGAGGAACATAAACACCTTTGAAAGTTATACACAAAATGGCTATCCAAGAAGATCTATTGAAACACAGAGAAGAAGATACAATAGGTTTGAATAATTGAGCATTGAAGTGGAATGCTACAAGTGCAACAATTTTGGACACATGGCCAAAGATGGTAGAATAACAGTCCCTCCTAGAGAACCACAACAGAACAACAACAGTCATAGACAGGAACCGCAGAAGAGAATGTGGATAAGAAAGCAAAATCAGTATAGCAATGAAGAATGAACACTCGCTCTACAAGCTAAGAAGGAGAAACGTGGTTGGTATGTTGACAGTGGTTGTTCAAAACACATGAAAGGTAATAAAGACAAGTTTCTTACATTAAGAAAGGAAAGAGATAGATCAGTGTCCTTCGGAAATGATGATTCAGCTAAAATCATTGGAAAAGGCACAATCAGAATTGGAAACAAGAATACCAAGGAGGAAAATGTTCTACTAGTAGAATATATGAAACATAAACTTATAAATGTAATTCAAATGTGTGACCAAGGTCATAAAATTACGTTTGATTCACAGAAGTGTGGAATAAGAAAAGAAGGTTCAAGAAAATTGATTGCAACAAATGAAATAACTTCAAGCACCATATATGTATTAAGTGAAATTGGAAATGAAAAGTGTTGTCTAGCTAAGGAAGATGAAAAATGGCTATGGAACAAAAGAATGGGTCACATACACTTTGATAACCTTGTCAAATTCAGAAAAATGAAGCAGTTAGAGAAATGCCCCAGATCACAAAACCAACCAACACTTTATGCAAGCATTGTCAACAAGGAAAGAAAACAAAGACCAGGTTCAAATCAAAAGAATATTCAATGACAAGACCACTAGAAATTGTGCATAATAATCTAGTTGGACCAAATACAACAAAAGGTTTAAAAGGTGAGAAATATTTTATGTTATTAGTTAATCATTATACAAGAATGACTACATTTTGTTTTCTGAAGAATAAGTCAAACGATTTTGAAAACTTCAAGGTCTACAATAAGATGGTTGAAAATGAAATGGATTCAAAAATCAAATGTTTGAGATCTGATAATGGATGAGAGTTCACTTCAAAGGAATTTATGGAATACTGCAACAACAATGGAATAAAAAGGAAATTATTTGTTGCTAGGACACCTCAACAAAATGGAGTTGTTTAAATAAATAACATAACAATACAGGAAATGGATTGAACAATGCCAATTGATTCCAAATTGACAGATATTTTTTGGACACATGCAGTGCATACAACATTTCACATTAAAAATAGAGTAATTCTCAGAAACAACAATGAAAAAACTCCCTACAAGCTATGGAAAGGAAGACCAGCAAATGTGAAGCACTTTAGAGTATTTGGAAGCAAATGTTACATTAAAAGAGAAGATGGTAGAATGGAAAAATTTGACTCTCATGTGGACAAAGGAGTACTTCTTGGTTACTCAAGTACAATGAAAGAATACAAGTGTTACGAGATGAGGTTGAACAAAGTTTTGGAAAGAATCAATGTAACAATTGATGAAACAAGTGGACGAGAATTAAAGGAAGAAGAAAATGAATCAATGGAACACCTTTACAAAGAAGAAGCATAAGATGAAGAAGAAGTAGAAGGGGAAGATTAAGAGGATCAGACAGAAGTAGAAGGGAAAGTTCAGTAAGTGCCTCCAAAAACACCTAGAAAAAAATTACAGAAGAATCATCCTTCAGATCAAATTATCGGAAACAAGGATGCAGGAGTTGAGACTAAAAGAATAATCTATTCACCAGAACAAATGCACTTAGAACTCTTATGTACGATTGAACCAAACAGTTTTGAAGAGGCCAACGAGGATGAATTCTGAAATAAGGCCATGGATGAAGAATTGGATCAAATAGTGAAGAATGACACTTGGGAATTGGTTCCAAGACCAAAGAATAAGAATGTGATTAGCACAATGTTGGTTTTCTGAAATAAATTGAATGAAGATGGACAAGTTACAAGGAACAAAGCTATATTGGTAGGTTAAGGATATGCACAGGTTGAAGGAATCGACTTTGAAGAGACATTTTCCCCAGTTGCCATAATGGAAGCAATCTCATTTCTTTTATATTATGCATGCTCCAAGAATATTAAAGTGTATCAGACGGATCTGAAATCATCTTTTTTGAATGGGGAAATTGTAGAAGAAGTCTACATAGAACAACTAGAAGGATTCCAGTTGCCAGAGAATACAGATTATGTGTGTAAATTGAAGAAGGCCTTGTATGGTCTAAAACAGGCTCCTAGAGAATGGTACTCTAGACTGGATAAATATCTACAGCAAACAAGTTTCAAAAAAGGAAGTGCAGACAACAGTCTCTACATCAAGGTAACTCAAGACATTTTTTTATTAATTGAAGTTTATGATGATGATATTATTTTTGGAATTAATGATGACATATTAATCCATAAATTTGTAAAGGATATGCATAATGAATTTGAAATGTCATTACTCAGAGAAATATCATTCTTTCTGGGTCTTCAGATATGTCAAAGCAACCAAGGAATTTTTATTTCTCAAACTAAGTATATCAGAGAAATGCTAAAGACGTTCGGAATGGAATATTGCAAACCAGATACTACTCATATGCAAACCAGATTCAAGTTGAGCAAAGATGATGATTCAAAGTCTACAGACCAGAGAAAATACAGGTCAATGATTGGTAGATTACTATATGTGACAACATCCAAACCAGATGTAATGCAAGTAATTGGACAGGTGGTACAATTTCAAGCAGCACCAAAGAAATCACATGTCTTAGTAGTGAAAATGATTTTCAGATATCTTAAAGGAACATAAGAGTTTGGATTATGGTATTCAAAAGGAAAGGATATATCACTTATTGCCTACACAAATGGAGATTGGGAAGATTGCATTGATGACCGACGAAGCACTAACGGAGCAGTGTTCTACTGTGTTGTGTGTTTAGTATCTTGGCTAAGCAATAAACAATCATCAGTATTTTTATCTATAATCAAAGCAGAGTATATTGTAGCAGAAGAATGTTGTACAAAGGTTCAATGGAGGAAACAAACTCTGAAAGATATACAAGTTGAGTATGATGAGCCCATTCCAATCTATCATGATAATACAAGCACCATCAGTATCTCAAAGAACCCAGTGATGCACTCCAATATGAAGCACATTCCAATAAAGTAACACTTTCTACGGGAACATGTTGCAAAGAAGAGCATCGGAGTTGAATATGTGGGCACAAAAGAACAAGTGGCAGACATCTTTACAAAACCACTTCCAAGGGAATCCTTTGAGTGTACTATAATTCAAAGTGGATATAAAATAAATTATTTAGATAATAAAGTTAATGGTGAAATTACTAAGTGGACAAGTGGTTAGAAGTAGGTTAGCCCTAAAATAAGAAAGTAAGTTAAGATGGTTAGAAGGTAATTTAAATAATAAAGTGAAGTGATGAGTGTACTATAAGTCAAAGTGGATACAAAAGGAATTATTTAAATAATAAATTTAATGGAGAAATTACTAAGTGTACAAGTGGTTAGAAGTGGGTTAGCCCTAAAATAAGGAAAGTGGGTTAAGATGGTTAGAAGGTAACCCCTTGACGAAGCCACATGAAAATATAAATTAGAGGCAAGGGTCTCTCATTTTCAAACACACTCGAGCATATTGAATATCTACAAGTGACTAAGGTAACCTAAGGATATCTAATGAGAATTTCAAAGGGAAGGTAAAGTAAAGAAGGATGAAATTCAAGGGAGGATAAATTTGTTTGATGGTGTTTTCTAAGGTATGTTATTTACAGGTCATCTCTCCATTTCTGAAATAACATTTTTTCTAGAATGATTCAGACCGTGAAATCAAGATTCCATTGAGTAAACATATCTAAGTAGATGTAATAAAAATTACAGTCTGTGGGTCATTGTATTTTTGGAGTTACACTCGGTGGAAAATAGGGTTTGTGTCTAGTCCTCAAACTAGTCTAAAACAGATGTTTCAGGTAAAAACGTCATAACTTCTTCATAACATATTCAAATTCAGTAATTAAAAATGTATTGGTTAGAGTACAGTCTTTAATATTTTGTGTACCATTTTTAGATCCAGGAAAAAAAATATTCCATGCGAGGCACGCTCTACAAGTTCACTCTCTAGAATAAGAAAGAATTCAACAAGGTATGCTTTTTTTCTATAGCTCCTTTTCTGAGAGGTTCCAAGTAGTGGAATGTAGAGGAATTGCATAAAATACACTGAAGAAAATTGTATACCATTTTTTAAATCTTTATTCATTACAGGTAAATAGTTATGATTATTTCAAGTTAGGGTTGTTGACTAATCCAAAATTAGTCATGTGAGACTAAAGTAAAGTTTGATGAAAATGATAGTCTCTTGTTGTTAAAGTTAAGGAAGTTTTGCAGGTATGTGATCATATACACCAGGTCTATCACAAAGATACAAATTAGATTTGGATGATGAAATTGATGAGGGATTTTAGTTGAGGTACATGTTGGGTACATGGTTGAGACAAGTAGTTGATGAGTTGGCACATACATGAGGTGTATAGTTGATGATATTGGTACATATTGATGAGTCATAGTTTATGTGTATTTGATGCATGATTGGTACATATTTGGTGCATGGTTGATGCACTCATTGATGGTACAGGTTGATTACAGGTTGTTTGGTACGGGTTGTTATAGGTTGGTTGGTTGTAGGTTAGTGGTACGGGTTGTTATAGGTTGGTTGGTTGTAGGTTAGTGGTACAGGTTGTTACAGTGGTATATCTCATGGTGATAGTGTGACAGTGGTTCCATCATTCTACTTCTACATCAAGGCGGTTGGATAGGGCAAGGACATGTGGTTGTAGCCACCTTCCAATTGTATCCAGAGAACATAGGGGGTTCTAGCCTCCTTCTGGTTGTAGCGAGATAATTGGGGAGTTGGATATTTCATCAGGTTGTAGCCTAAGAAAATAGGGGGTTGGAGCCTCCTTCTAGTTGCAACTGGAAAAAAAAGGAATTTGGTGCTTCCAATGAATCTAATTCTTAAATACATATAAGAAAAAACATTATGTGGTTTTCTCCTGCTTTGGGTGTCCACGTAAAAACATTGGTGTACTGTGTATGTGTATGATTGTTCATTTGTTCATTGTTTATTTACTCTGCAACTACTGGATGATAATGACATATTGATATAACACTTGCATTTTGTGGTTAAAAAGGATTAGATTTCTCTATTATTGATTCACCCCCCCTCTCAATAATCCAACACAAACTCATCATAAGAAGAGATGTAGTATTTGATGAATCCTCACTCTTAAAATCAAGATTGGTATATGTTTAAGTGAGACAAGAATAGGTACTGCAAGTTTAGAAAATTCAGGTAGAAACTCAACCATCTTCAGAAAGGCAGGAGCATGAAGATGTTCCAGAAGAAGAAGATGAAGATGTAGATGCAGAAAATATCCAGGAAACTGAGGATATGCCTCAACCATCTCTGAGGAGATATTCACGGGTCAAGAATCCTCCTACAAGGTATGACGATTATGTTTCATCTATGGCTTTATTTTCTATTGATGGAGAACCTAGTTGTTTTCAAGAAGAAATTAAGGTATTTGAAAGTTCTCAATGGAAGAAAGATATGAAAGAAGAAATGGATGCCTTATAAAGGAATAAAACATGGGACCTGGTAGAACTTCCAAAGGACAGCAAGGTTGTCATCTCCAAGTGGGTCTATAAACTGAAAAAGGATGTTGATGGTAAAGTCAAAAGGTATAAAGAAATACTGGTAGAAAAAGGGTATTCTCAAAAGGAAGGTATTGATTTTCATGAGATATTTTCACCATTTGTGAAGCTTGTTTCGTTTTGTGTTATGTTAGCACTAGTTTCTTTACTTGATCTTGAGTTAGAGCAGCTAGATGTTAAAACAACATTTCTACATGGAGATTTAGATGAGGATATATATAGATATATGGAACAACCAGAAGGGTTTGTTGAGGATCAAAATAAGAGGTTTGTTTGCAAACTCAAGAAGTCATTATATGGCCTAAGACAGTATCCCAGGCAATGGTACAAGTTTGATTCTTTCATGGTGAGCCTAAATTTTACAAGGAGTGAATATGATCATTGTGTTTACTTTAAAAAAATGGAAAATGGCATGTTCATTATTTTGGTGTTATATGTTGATGATATGCTTGTGGAAAGAAAGAGCATGGTCAAAATAAATAGGTTAAAGGCTCAGTTGGCTAGGGAATTTGATATGAAGGATCTAGGAGAAGCAAAACAAATCTTAGACATGGATATACATAGAGACATGAAAAATGGTAAGTTGTGGTTATCATAAAAAACGTATGTGGAGAAAATACTTATGAGATTCGGTATGAATAATGTGAAACCCATATAGATCCTTTTGGATTCCCATTTCAATCTTTCTTCAGGTTTATGTCCTAGTAATGACAAAGAAAAGGATTATATGTCTTGTGTATCATATGCTAATGCAATGGGAAGTTTGATGTATGCAATGGTGAGTATTATACCAGACATTTCACATGCAGTTAGTGTTGTCAGTCGATACATGGAAAATCTAGGAAAAGGGCATTGGGAAGCAATGAAATGGGTGTTTGGATATCTTAGAGGCACAAGAAGTTATTCTATCACCTATGATGGTTCCAGAGATTTAGTTTTCAGTTATGTAGATTCATATTTTGCATGTGACTTAGACAAAAGGAGATCCACTTAAGGATATGTCTTTACTCTTGCAGGAGGACCTATTAGTTGGATGTCAAAGCCTCAAAACGTAGTCACTATATCCACTACATAGGCAAAGTATATGGCTTCTTCACATGCATGTAAGGAGGCAATTTGGTTACAGGGTTTATTGGGTGAGTTTAGAAGGATGCAGGACAAGGTGAAAGTATTTTGTGATAGTAAAAGTGCTATTCATTTGGATATAAATCCATATTATCACAGTAAGATGAAGAATATTTTTGTTATGTACCATTTTGTAAGACAGGTTGTTGATGAAGGTGGAGTGTCTTTGGAAAAGGTCCATACAAAAGTGAATTCTACAAACATGTTTACAAAACCAGTTTTGTTAGAGAAGATACAGTGGTGTTTGGATTCTCTTGGCTTGCATAAAAGGTGATGAACTAATTAAGGACATGATATATCAGGTAAATTGTTGTCAAGGTGGATAATGTTGGAAACATGCCAACGAATTTCCTCATGCGGTCACATGCACATGCATGCAACAATGTTAATGAAAATGCATTCAATCTATTTATGAACTTCTCGTGTAACTATGTGATCTATTCATGATCAGTTTGTATAACTAAGCGATAGATGTTATATATGTGAGCATACCGATAGAGGTGGAGTACAATGTCAGTGAAATCATGTGCAAGGAGCAGAGAGCAGAGTGTGTGAGGATAGGATGATTGTATGCCTATGAAGGATATTTTAATTCTCTCTTGAATAATAAGAATACCGATAATCATTGCTCGTGGTTTTTTCCCTCATTGGGTTTCCACATAAATCATTGTGCCAATTGTATGATTGATGTGCTTGGTTTAATGCATGTTTGATATTGCTTATTTTATGTTATGTTATATTCTATGTTTTTCTTCTGATGCCTAACAAATGGTATGATACATTTGTAATCATGAGTATAGAGAATGAATTAAAAAAAAAAAAACCTGGATTCTCTTGCCTACAATAATGGTCTTAGCCTATGCATAGACATGCTCTCCTAGAGTTGTAGCTCTCAAATGGTTGATGTTGATTTCTAGGCCTGCAATTCTATGAAATCCAGTAGCAGTATGTGTCCCCATGCTGGTTAGAATCTCTAAGATCGGTGTAGGTACCCCTCCATGCAATACCTTGAAGGGTTGTTCCCAACATCATAAAAAAAACCAAAAGAGGTAAGTAGAAATACGAAATATTTCTAAATCATTAATCATGAAATCAAATGAAGTTCTTCACGACAAAAAAACATGCAACTTTCCATCACAATTATCAGAAATTCAATGTTTAAATCGAAGGATCCGAGATTCAATAGTTAAGAAGAAATATTTTATACCTGCCAGCATCTTTTCATGACTATAAACCTCCCTAAAACACATTCCCCGGTGATAGTTTAATTAGTGTCATTCGGAGATAATTTAATTGGATTTTTCAAGATCCTATGAGTAATGGGAGCAAGCTAGCAAAGAAGACACATAGAATATGAATTTCAAAGAAAAAAAAATGAGTGAGCCTCTTTCCTAAGTTTTTTGGTGCACTTAACGGTTATTGCATAAATTTGGCTCAAATTAATGTAAGAATAACCCATGCAAAGTAGAGCCAGTTGCAAGCTCTGTAATGCCAGTTGTAATGGTGTGAAGGTTATATGTGGCTAGATGGAGATCACCTCAGGGTTCAAGTGCATAATGATGCATCGATTGTAGTAACATGTTAGTGTGCTCTGATCTAGAGTGTAACCTGTCATTGTGCTCTGATGTCAAACGTACTTATGGAGTAGTAATATAATTTGTAATAATCAATTTTTAATTCTAATAAAAATAAAAAATAAATTTTCTTACACCAGGGAAATAAAGTCCCATCATAATGATCTTGACCAATCAAAAATAACATAGATAAAATTATAAAATTACAAAAATAATTTTTTTTTTGTAAGAAATGTGAAATAATATATATATTTAATGTAACTTTGGGTATCTTTTAAAAAAAAAACTAATTGAAATTCAAAGCTTCTTGACTTCTAACTGAAAGCTATAGTCCCTAAAAAAATAATATGTTAACCCTTCATTTTAGAATTGTTAGATGTAGCATGCATACATTGTCCAAGGCTAATAATTTTTTAAAAATTTAGTTTTCATTAGAGGTAGGTAACTATTACAAATGAAAGAGAATAGAAATGAAGAAATTATCCTTAAAATGTATGCAATGAAGGAATGAATTTATGAATGAAATTAAGTTCATGACCAAATTTGACATCAAATAATTGTGAAACTACTTCGCTATTGCTTGCTTAGAGATCAGAGAGGTTTCTTCTAGATCTATGTTATGGGGAGAGGGGGAAGCTCCACTAAAATTACCTAAGCATGATTTAATGTCACTATAGAAATGAATAATATGAGGAAAGTGTACGTGAAAATGTGATTTCATGTACCTCAAAATTAGGTAAATGGGTTCATTTATTTAATTAATTTACTATATTGAAAATTATATTATATTTTTTAACTTTTATAATTTATTAGGTTTTTGTTAGGTTCACTTTTTGTGCTAACATTAAAATGTGATAACATAATTTTTTCCACGTATCATGTTGTTAGTGAGGTTTTTTTACAAAAACTCACTTATGTTAAGTATTAGTGAGTTATGTTAGTAATTTAGTGTTTCAAATATGTTTAAGGATTTTTGGGGCCTAATGGTTAAGAACCTGTTTCTTGGAGGTTAGAGGTTCAAATTTAAAGGGGATAGGGTATGTACACCTTCATAGGCTAACTATTCATTTGTTTGTGGGGAGGGCATCCCTTGTCCCACAAACAAGGGGTTCAAGGGGATACTAGGGGATGTACACCTCCATAGAGTAAGTAGTCAAATCGTTATGGGGAGGGGTGATCTGGATTATTTTTGGAATGAAATGAAAGAAAAGATATTACACTGAAATACACATAAAAATTTCCAGAAACAGAGAAATAAAACAATACATAATTTCTATTAATGAAAGAATTGTACAACTATTGTAGAAATATAGAGTGCACGACTCGCTAGAATGGTGGCAGATTTATCCCTGAGAATAGATATGACGGCTACCCTCATTCGCAATAATATCCTTACAATGAGGCTTTGAAGGCCTTTTTATGATAACATGAATGCCAAAACCATAGAAATCCAAAATCCTAACCCTAGGAGATGAAACACCAAAAGTCATGTGGGCCCCGTTGGGGTAAGTTAGTATATTAACTTCTCGGGGTCATAACTTTTGCATATGATCTCCTTAGGAATAAATGGTCTCCATTACCTCGAGTGCCCAGGGAAGAGTAGAAAGCCTTTTATGAATATGAATCTTGGTGAGTTGTTGGCCTTGTTGGAGAAGTTGCATTACTTAGTCTATGGAAGGATGTCATGAACCTATTTATGGCGGGGTTAAATCTGTTCCACCAATCCATTGTCTCTCGGCTTGGCATGGTATTGTGTAGGCACCATTGCAGTTGAAGAAACAATATATGCTTTATCTTCTACAATCTGGTTCAATTGGATAGAAGGTGTTGAGGATGCAATGGTTGTAGTGGCATTTTGTGCATTCTTTGAATAGACTGTTGAATTTTGTAGCATGAGAGATTACCTTGCGACACTATTTTGGTAGAACAATAGTTAGAACTGCCTATGGTATCCTATAGAGTTGACCTCTCGGAGTAATAATGACACTACGTGGTCGAGAATCATAAACAACATGATGGTTCCACATATATGGTTGGTCCAAAACAACATCACATACAACAAGAGGGGAAACATCACACACTACCTCATCCTTGAAGGGTTCGATGCCATAGGACATGTGGCATTGTTGGCTAACACATAGATCTCTTCCCTGGTGAAGCCACTCGATGTTGTATGGTTACAGGTGTGGTGTTGTCGACAACCCCAATTGTTTGATAACCTCAACTGTGATGAGGTTATTCTGGTTCTTGTTATCAACAATGAAATGCAACGGGGTCCCATTCACCTACATTTATGAATGTAAGAGGTGCTCCCCTTCTTCAGTATCCACTGATTCTTCTGGTTGAATTGTTGTGGTCGCGACAGTAGCTGTGGGGTATGCATCGATGATCTTTCTGTTTTCAATATTTTTTGGATCATATTCAGAAGCAGGGTTTGGCTCCTTGTCTTTGACCTCAACCACCAATGATTGTTTCTAGCGACATTCATCTGTGTTATGCTAGGGGATTTTATGGAATTTGCACCACTTCCCAGTGTCATTCTTCATATTTCCTTTACCCTTCTTGTCATGTGTCTTGAATTAGTTGTCTGGTGGTTTTTTATTAAGGTCATGTTTACCATGCTTTGGTTTTTGCGGATTTGCAGACCTGAACTCCCATTTTCTCTGGTGCCTAAATTTCTGCTAGATTTTGATAGCATATTGATAGGCAACTCCTAAGAATGAGATGTTTAGGAAATCCATTTATGTTTGGATGTACCTATATAGAGCCCCATGGTATCTCAGAACCATATGTTACTCGAAGTCTTTGATACCTAGCTTGGTGCAGAAGGTGTGGAAAGTATTTTTGAACAATGGAACTATTTGTCTCTTCTCTTGCTGCAGTGTGGTCCATCTCATGTACTGGTCTTCATAGTTATCAACATGGTAGTATTGTTCCTTGACTGCATCCACAAAAAAATACCAAGTAGGATCGGCCCCATTTATTCCATATTCTTCTATGGAACTTTTCTCCCAGTAAGTGTCCCACCAATGTTTGACATGGGCGAGATCCTTGAGGAGTGTGAAGGTGATCTTTTCCCTGTCGGAAAAATTTTGAACAAAGAAATAACCCTCTAGCATATTTAACCATTTTTCTAAGACATTTGTATCTATCTGACCTTCAAATATGGGGATATCAAAATTAACTTATACCTTGAAGGGAGATGTTCCTAAAAAATGGTCGCTTGATGAAGATGTGCATGTTTCTATTAGCAGGCGTTGAAGGATGTGTGCAAAATCCTCCATCATCTCATCCCTCTGTCACGTGAAATATTTCTCAAGAAACAGGTTAATAGAATCTTTTTCTCCACTGTTTTTATTTTCTATTGCCATAGATGGTTTCTTGGGCATGCGAGAGTGGTTTTCCTCAAGAGAGACAAGCTTGAGACCCAACTTGCTATACTCAGACCTTGTTGTGGAAATGCACTAAAAAATGATCAAGATCATCCTTCTCTGATACCACTGATCTGGATTATTTTCAGAACAAAATGAAGGCAAAGATATTACATTGAAATACGCATAAAAAATTCCAAGAACAGAAAATACATTATTTCTATTAATGAAAGAATTATACAGAGACTGTAAAAATACATAGTTCAAGACACACTAGAATGGTGGAATCTTTATCTCTAAGAAGAGATGTGACGACTACCCTCATTCGCATGAAGATCCTTACAATGAGGCTATGAAGGCATTTTTATGATAACATGAATGCCAAAAACCTAGACATCCAAAAACCTAACCCTAGGAGATGAAATGCCAAAATTCATGTAAGCCTTCTTGGGGTAAGTTAGTACATTAACATCCAGAGGTTGTAACTTTTGCATACGATCTCGTAAAATTATGTCATCAAACTCTAACTCTATCTACATTTTGACTATGACAAGCCAAGAAAACATTGTTTAAAGCCCCAAAACGGTCCTAGAAGTATAGAAATATGTATTGACATGAAAACTTCCAAAATAATCCAGCTAGAATAGGTGGACAACCACCAATATCCACCTAGATGTTGTGTAGTGATTTGGGACAACCCTGTAAGTGCGTAACACATAATTACAAAGAAATGTCCCCATTACAGAGAGACATGTTGAACTGAAAACTATCTAAATGAGACAATTGGAATATGGAACAGGTGGGTAGCCACTAATATCCACCTGGATCAAGGGGATCACTTCTTCCATAAACAAAGTAGTCAAGGGGTTGGTTATGTACACCTTCGTAGACTAATTAGTCAAATTATTGTAGGGAGGATATCCTTTGTCCATAAACAAGGGGGTCTCATATGAAATTTAGCTAAGTTCTAACTTTACATTTTTATTTGTTTATTCTATTACTATTACTATTATTATTATTATTATTTATTTTTTCTCGGTTTTAAAAGTCTCATGGGCCTAAAATTCAACATCACAAGTTCATGAACTTTGTGCCAAAAATTGCAACTCTAAATCATTATAGTGATTCACAATCAACTAAATCAAAGTCTTCTTCACATGGAATGTCAGTATGTCACTTTCCATACACAAGTGTATGCACATATGTTTCTATATATTTTCATATCAATTTCACTTAGTTTATGTAGAAGCTTCTCAAATTTTCCATAGTTTGCAATTTCACTTAGTTTATGCAGAAGCTTCTGAAATTTTCCATATTTTGCATCTAATATTTCACTTGTGTGATATGCATTCAACATTTTATTTTCGTCCACAATTCTTCATGTCGAATGATAACTTATAATGTAAAGTTATTCAAGCTATTGGTAGGATCTTCATCCCTTGTTCTTACTAGCATCCTCAATAGTTTATCTACTTTATCGATGCATTATCTCAACACATCCTTATTAGTTTCTTTGTTTTCCTTTAAATTTTTTGTCACCCCATTCCATCCCTTTTGTTTATCTTTGTTACTACCTTATGTAGTTCTTATATTTCATCATCCAATACATCTTTGGGTTTGAATGACAATATATATCTTTCAATTTGATCTTCTTACATCTTAAATGTAACAAATGTATTTATTTTTTTCAATTTGTATTTTTTTCCCTTTCTTCGTTTGTTGCGTATTATGCAGCTTATCTATTTGTTTGTCCATAATTTACTTTTCTTGTTCCTTTTCTATCATTTCCTATTGTGGAATTGTTCACTTTTCTTCTATTTCTTTCATATTATTTTAATTATCTTCTATATTTCTTTGATCAGTTAACTCCATCTATAATTCTCCTCCAAATTCTCTTCCAACATGTTCTTGCTCAGTCTCTATGTTTTATTATTCAATGTGAGTGGGTTGGATGAAATCCCCATCCAATGGATATTTGGTTAAGTTGATGTTCTCAATTTCCTAATGCACAATTTCCTTGTATTTATGTGCAAGTTTATATGGTCCTTTTTGTTTCAAACTCTAAACCAAACAAGAGAGAGAAGACATAATTAAAGAGAAAGTAATCAATGGAAAACACACATAGTACACAGAGATTTACCATGGAAACCGCCAATGTTTGAGTGACTCCAGGTCCTTATTGTCTTATTCATTCATAGAATAAAGAGTTACATGATTAACCTTGGTCCTCACCTAATACACAATTCATCATCATACTCTCTTGATTTATGATAATGAAAACCATACAACCAATTCAATTTACATCTTCATGACCAATGTGCTCTTATAGGGTGTAGTTATAGAACTCTCTCTAAAAATGAGAGTTTCAAACAACATTAATATTAACCTTATACAGTAATACATAATGTCATATTTATAGCAATATACAACATGTAAAACCCTAGTTCATGGTACCCAAAATGATTAAAGATCCATGAACATTATTGTTTTCCATCTCGAGAACATCAAGATTCTATTACAAATTTTGACTATTAGTCAAACACCAGTCAACTATGAACCAATCGACTACCAGTTGGATACCAATCGACCATATGGTCAATCTCTATTCCATTACCTTTTGATGTCCTTTTGAATACAAATTGACTCTCTAACCAACCTCCAATCAGTTTTTCCTATCAACCATCAACTTGACTTAAACATTAGTCGATCCATCCCCCAATCAATCATCCTTGACTAGACAGTCGGTTGAATAAATATCCACTACAAATAATATAACATGCCCAACATTCTCCCACTTGTCGTCTTCTTTGCAAAAGTAGGAGAACCTAAAATTTCATTCACTGACCCAGGGAAGCAATGCCCATTGCCACTCTACACCAAGAGAACTTCACATCACTCATAGACTTGGTCAAAGAGTCTACTATGTAAGTCGGGTTTTGTTAGCACTAGGAGTTTCTCTTAGACTGCTAAAGAGAAATTTTAATACCCATCAATAGTTTGAAAAAGGGTTTTGAAAATTGGTTTTGATGAAGGATGTATGAATGGATAAAAGTATTCAAAATGCTTTCATACAATGAGTGAAACAAAAATTAGCAATATAGGCATGCACAATTCTCTGACAAGTGAACAAGTAGGTAGTGGTGAGCAAGAAGACTATCATATGAAGGAAAGTATATATCTTTAACTTACTTAAGGTAACCTAAAACATATACTTAGAAGAAAAAATCACTTGGATAAGAACCTCTAAACCAAAAGATAAAATTTCAGAACAAGTACTTGCAATAATACATACAGTAAATCATTCACTAATATGAATCCAACAAGAATCTACAACAAAACATTCACCATAGAAATATGAACCAGAGAGAAGAAAAGA
Source organism: Picea engelmannii (assembly GCA_009831015.1). Lineage (NCBI taxonomy): Eukaryota > Viridiplantae > Streptophyta > Pinopsida > Pinales > Pinaceae > Picea > Picea engelmannii. The sequence continues at coordinate 620,076 of ML776783.1, read as the reverse complement.
TATGATATCAAATAGAAAATATTGACCTCAATTAATTATGAATCTGGAATCTTCATTGCATATCATTTACAGAGTTACATGAAAACATAAAGAAAAGCCTCTCAATACAACCCTCTCTAACCCCCTTTAAGAGCCCCCGCCTTCATTAAATAGAAAATACCATCCAAACTATGCTTAGGATGTCACAACCCATCTCTTTCATTGGATTATGGGCCTTGGAGATAGGTGGCAATAGTCAAAGAGACAAAAATCTAACAAACTACTAAATTTTAGAAAGTTGTTGGAAGTCATTAATAAATATGTTGCCAACTCACTGCATGAGGTTTTAATGGACCTAAATATTAGGTACAGGTGTCATTTAACATCTAACTGATATTTGATAAGTGATTTGAATGATCCTTGACAGGTGGAAACCTCCAAACAAGGAGGATTTATCAATCTGTTAGAGTTCACAATGCCTTTGACAACATGCACTGCAAACTTTCTTGTAGGTGGTAATTTTGACATTTCTCCCAAAATATGAATTGGGTCAGGAAGATTTTTTGTCAAAAATTCAATGGTAATATGGTGCTTCTCCACACCACATTTTAGAAAAACCCAGATCTAGATTCAAACATTATGATGAAAACATCCGAGAAAACTACTATAGGAGAGTTTGTACCTCCAGTGAATCCCGACGCTGCAAACTTTCCTGTAGAAGCATGTTTAATTACAAAAAGATTCCAACTTTTAAAACTTTCTCCAGAAGTAGGGTAAGCCTTCCAAAAATTATACAAAATCCTTACAACCTGAAGTAACTTTGGAAAAAACATATGGAGATGTTAAGTTTAGCTCAAAATACAAAATCATCATTTAGTGTTGTAACTGCATGCAAAAAGTAAATCATGACAAAATGGTGTTGAATGGAAATGTGATCCTATATTCATATTTTTCTTCTGGTGCTCCTTTTATTAGCCACCTTAGCCAACATATCTAAGTTCCTTTTTGCTACTTTTTGTCTGAAAGGTTGCAACTCTACTTTTAATTTCCTGATCTCGTCTTGGCAAGTTATATAATGCTTATATATGTTCTTGAGTTTCCTGTGAAGGGGAAAATGCCTCTTATCCATGAACCTTTCTTTACTAATTTTCTTCTCACATAGATCTAACATCTCCCTTATCTTGATTCGGGACTCCAAACCTTGCTTTTTCAACTTGTCAATTTTAGTTTTTGCATCCTTAAGTTGCCTCCTGAGTCTTTTGAAAGTGGGTTATGATAAGAGGGAAAAAAATTCAATCAGATTAAAGTTGTAGACAAGAAAAAAGAGACAACTATGTGTAAACAAAGGGTTTGCAGCGCCATTCTAGAGCGCAATTTTATAACAGACAGTTTGTAGCGCAGAATTGGCAATGGGTAATGATGTTGTTTGCAAGAGGAAACTATAGGATGACCTTGTGAGATAAAAATATGGTGTGTATAAACTTAAGTTGGTGCTTTGTGAACTTGAGTTGGACTTAAAGGGAAACATCCAATCTTTTTCAATCTACTACATCTAGTTCGCAGAGCCAATTTTCAAACTCCAGTAGCGTGCTTCATGTTAAATGTTAGAGTTGTTCCTTGACATAATCTTGAAAATTATAATGAATTTAATGCATTGAAGACGATGACATCTCCCCTGACATGTTTTCAAAGTGAAATGATGAGATATTAGTGCACAAGGTACTTCTTGGTACGCTGCGAACTTTTAGGTGAGTTGGAAAAAAGTAAATATGACATCCAACTTTACCTCTAAACAGTTGGAAAATGACATAATGGAATTTTGTGTAGAAACCCTTGAGACAAGACATATGATGATGATGACTTTAATACTAGGGTTGAGACCCATTTTACCCTTATTTCCTTCATGATGATAAATGATAGCATGACACCAAGGCTCTAAACCAAGACTAAAACCAAGACTATGGTTATGGAAAAATAGAAAATTGAGTTATGACATGAGACATAATTCCAAAACCTAAAATTAAAAAACCCTATGACTCAAAACAAGACAAATACAAATATTTTTTTACCCCTATACATCCTATGTGCTAACATCTGGCTCCATAGGGGATGGAGACCTCCCTGTGAGGCTCCAAGACACTCTGCAGTTCCAATGCCTTATCTGTCAGTTGAATATGATTTTGATTTCAATAGTTGTTCACCTGCTTGCAAGTTAAATCATCTTATAGAGACTAGTTGTTAGTTCCATTGGGAATGGTGTCATTCACCTCCTTCCAAATTTCTACAACTTATTCTGAAACCAAAACAGACTGTTGAAAACCAAATGCAAGATGAATGTTGTACTCAAACTGAAAACCAAATACTTGCATGGCAAGCTTATTTATGCACACTCCTACTCCTACTCCAATCAATTGAACTATTACTTGATCAAGTGTAATCAGTTTTCCAATGAAGCCATAAAAGCATCTAAATCATGAAATGTAATCCTTTTTTGTAGCTAAGTAAGAAGACATTAATAGAGCATATCATGAAGAACAAAAATTCCACAAAATACATGTACTCACAGTTGCAAATTGATGAGATGACCAAACTTGCAACATTTGGGATCTGTGGAAATGGCGAATCCATACAGGCTTCTATTAGATCTTGAAACTTATAAAAAACCTCCACCTGATCCAAGAAAGGAAATTTCATCAGTGTTGGATCTTCTACAATTTGATTTGTCTACAAAACTAAAAGAAATTGTAGGATGATATCACGGTTGATCACATGTTGTTCAATATTTGCTGCAAATTCAAGTACAAGAATGATGAATGCATACTTGTTGATCTTCGGTGGTAGTTGTTGGAGTAATTTCCTTGGCCAATTATGTTCATATAATTGATGGTATGCAAGTAAATATTCAACTTTTTCTTTATTACCGAACATATCTAGCATATTCCTTTTGGAACTACACCGCCTCTTCTGAGATTTTTTTGACTCATGATTAAAGTTATTAAATATTTGATCTTCACAAATTAGTTGTTGTTCTTGGTCTTCAACATCACTGTCTCCATAGTGATCAAACAAAGGTGGACCATTAAGTGATATAACTTGACAAATGTGCTCATACATTTTTTCAATGATGGGATCATTGTATGATCCCGCAACAAAATTTTGTTGAAAAGACACTTTCTCTTCTTCATAACCAACAAATAGAGTTTGTTGAACTTCAAATATGTCATAAACAAGTTGATTTAAACAGTGGTTAACATGATCTACTATTTTATTATCTTGAAATATCTCTTCAACCATTTCATGATCAATTTTTTCTTGCACGTGACTATCACTTATTTCAATATCTAAAGATTCCTTCTTTAAAAATTTCTAATCTTGAACATGCAGTATGAAAGATAAATGCAAGGGATCGAAAAATTGTAGATCATGACCATATTTTTCAAGATCCTGTTTAATAGAAGATTTTAAAATGTTTTTTCACAAACTAACTCTTCTTTAATTTTTGTTTCAATAATACCTTCATAAAGTTCATCATAAGAGGAAAAATATATTGTCCTTTGAGCTCAAGATTCAAATTTTTCACAAAAATCTTCAAGAAACAGTTCATGTGGAAAGTACCTTTTACAATGTTTGTTGAATGCAGCATGGAAATATCTCAAGGAACATATGCTAGAAGGAGGAGATAAAAATACCATTCTCGTGCATCACCCTTTAAAGAGTACATGAACATTTTGATCAATACATCATTGTGAAGTATGCCTAGTTGATCCATTCATTTATGAAATGTAACAAGATGTTGGGAAGGATTGTCCTCCTTATCTTGTTTGAAAACAGGAAGATAATCCATCCATTCTGATGGAGGAGGCAATATATATGGAAAACTAGGGACAACTGAAAAATTGAGAGGTGCAAATCTCTGTGCCAAAATAGCCTCCATGGCCTTTGTCTCCTGAATCAATGAATTCACCAACATATTCTTTCTTCATGGAGTGGATTTGTGATCTGGATGTGAGGGAGTGAGAACGCAGGTTACACAAAAATAGAATTAGAGAATATGGGCTACACAAAAACTTCCTCATTGTATTAGCTTTTCCAATGTCTTCTTAAACCCACAAGACCAAAAATACAAATGGTAACATGCCGCTTGTATTCTTATTATATTACCTGCATGATTAGATTCGCAAGGGAAAATACCACATACTAATTATTAAATAACAAAAGTAGACATCGCCATTCTTACTTATCTTGGCGGATTCTTTATTACAAGAGGACTGATTGACGTTGACAAAAACTAACATAGTGCCATTCTACTTTTATTTTTGCTTGTTGCAGACGACTTGAACTTGATGTGTGCCTTCTAAGGAAGGTTTTCCATCCTTCCTTATCGGTCTAATTCCTCCCTGTTTAAATCCGGAAGTGTCCTTGCTTCTGCCACCCACCGAGGGAACTATTGTTGCACTGTCTCGAATGTCAGCCACTTGTCCTGTCTCTAGAGTTTGGCATTGTTTTCCAACCAAATATGAAACATGATGGTGCTTTGCACGATCCAGTGTTATTGGCAAGGATGTTGCGACTGGAATGTGTTCCTGTGATAAATTATGAACACCACTATGACCAACCTGTTGGTGTCGTTGTTGATGTGTTGAGCCCGAGGTAGTCAAAATAAGAGGTATCTTTGTGGGAGTTCTATACTGAAATCCAAGACAAACCTTGAAAGGTAAGAGGTCTGTGGAAGAGGGGGTGGCTCTATAGTAAGGGTGCCACTTTTGTAAATCCGACATTAGGAAGTGGAATTCTTTAGCATAGTGGAGAGCAATAAATTTGGCAGAGGGAAGTGTCTCGGAGTGGTAAGTCATCAGGTGACCTCCCTGTTGACATATCGCTCCTAGGGAAAATTGAGAGGTAAGATGGGGTAAAGTATAAATATGTTTAATTGTTGGTTGGGTGTGAGAATGGGATGCAGTAACTAGAGGATGTGTGATAGTGTCTTGTGGAACCAGGCGAGATGATGGAGTCTTGGGTGATGATGTGGCGTGCATGAGATCGATGAGTGTAGCCTGGGCTTGAGAGGGTGGGGCCATTGAGGGAGACTGTGAGGTTTTGGGAAATTCTGGGAGCATAGGGATTACTGTGGGAGGTGTCATATTAGTGAGGATCTTGGGGTGCACATGGCAGGTCAAACACAGAGAGACATTGGGGGTATTGATAACATGGTGCGTGGCAGTGGTAGCGGTTCGCAACTATGGTGAAGTGATGGAAGATGAAGTAAGTACATAGGTGCACCCAGCCTGTTTAAGGTGGTATTGATGAGTCTTTGCGTGATACACTGCTTGACGGTCTTGTTGGTAAGGAAGACCAAGAATGAGGTCAGCACAATCTAACGATGACATGTCGCAGATCACTGTGTCACGAAAGGGACTAATGGAAAAGGTAACAGCGCAACATCTAGAAATAGTAATGTAAGGACCATTATTCTGGACCCAACCAAATTGATATGGATCGGGGTGTGGGGTGGTCGTGAGTTGTAGATATTGGAATAAATTTTGTGATATAAGATTTCTTTGACTGTCGTTGTCCAGGATGAGAGTGGAGAGTGCATCTTTAATTTGGTAGTTGTGAGTGAAGAGGGGAGCGTTATGGCGAGCACGTTCTAGCATAGTCATGAGAATGGGGGATGGGTCTGCTTCAGTAGGGTTGGTGAGAGAGATGAATTCTGGTTTCTTGGAAAACTCAGTGGGTGTGGTCTCTCTAAACAAGGTATGATGGGAGTGGCTATTTTTAATGGATCGACAGTCAATAAAGTTATGGGAGTTGGTCTTGTGAAAATTACACCAAACTGCATTTTTGGTCATCGACGAGGAAGAAGGATAAGGTTTAGAATGAGAAGGGGATGGGTTATCACCCTGGGTTTTATTAGGCGGATATCGAATGTGAGGAGACACCTTGATTTCGATGGCTAGGGCCTATAAGAAAGCCTTGTCCAGAGAAGCATTGTCAAAAATATATACCCCCCACTGGAGAGGTAACAACAAAACAGAATTTAATTTAATTATTAATACTTCATTTGGTTCTCTGATCTGGAATTGGATGTGTAGCTTGCAGAAGACATCGATGTATCCTAGCACTGACTGATTGGAAATTTGTCGAAGTTGTAACCACTTTGCGAGAAAATTGTAAAGGTAGCATGGAGGGTAGAAGCATTCTCTCAAGGCTTGAAAGAACGTCTCCCATGAAGTAATGTGGCTAGTTTTCGGGGACGAAGTGTCGATCTCGATGAGCAATTCTACGTTGGTCAAGTGTGTGTCCCACCAAGTTTGGGCGATTCCTGTGAGTTGGAGACTGGCTATTTGTAATTTGGTAGTCTCCTCCATCTCATGTGAGGTTTTGAAATATGTGGAGAGAATTCGAATCTAAGAATCCATGGTCTCGCCATTCATCTGACCAACGAACTTGGGTAATTAAAAATGGGTGTCCAACTGCATGTTTTCTAGAGGTCTTCATTGTTGAAGAAGGATCAATTCCTGAAGAGCCAGTGCCAAATCGGCCACTGGGCTTGATGTGTCAGCATGAGAGTCCTCGTCGGATTCTTTGCGTCGGGGTGGCATGGTTGGCATCCTAAAATAGACGCTGTGGAGGGTGTGAAAAAAATCCTGAGAAGGGTGAAATGCATGCTCTAGGAATATGGTGTGTTCTTTGTTGAGTGGGGGAGAATGTTGGGCGAATACACCACGATTCAAGTGCACAACTGATACCAATTGATATGCTTATGAAGGAAGATCTTCTTGTGAGGGAGACTTGATCTACTTGTGAAGGTGAATCTGCATATGAAGGTGAATCTACTTGTGAGGGCGTCTTCTGAAATATATGCTCAAATTTTATGAAGGGTCGCGTTGCTAGATTTTATGTTGTCCACCCACAAATTGAGAAAGGTGATTGGAGTATATGCGCAGTAGGAAAACTCAGAGATTCGGTTCACAGATCCACACATTGGTATCCCCTTGACTGAAGAACAAACTGCTTATTCTCCAAACATAATGGTGTGAAGTCTCTCTTTTCTCCCTCCTAAACAACAACACAAAAACGACCCTCACATTTTTCTCCCTCCTGAACAACAACACGAAAATGACCCTCATGTTTTTATCCCTCCTGAACAGCAACACAAAAACGACCCTCGCGTTTTTCTTCTCTCAGCATAAAAAAATTTGAACCCAGTGGATGAAGTTTTTGGTCCCATGGACCGAACACACTCTGATACCAATTGATCTAGATGTGAGGGCATGAGAACGTAGGTTACACAAAAACAGAATTAGAGAATCCGGGCTACAAAAAAACTTCCTCATTGTATTAGCTTTTCCAATGTCTTCTTAAACCCACAATACCAAAACTACAAACGATAACATGTTGCTTTTATTCTTATCATATTCCTTGCATGATCAGATTCGCAAGGGAAAATCCCACATACTAATTATTAAATAACAAAAGTAGACATTGTCATTCTTACTTATCCTGATGGATGCTTTATTACAAGAGGACTGATTGACGCTGATAAAAACTAACACAGTATCATTCTACTTTTCTTTTTTCTTGTTGCGGATGACTCGAACTTGTTGTGTGCCTTCTAAGGAAGGTTTGACACCCTTCCTTATTCATCCAATTCGCCAGGAGAAAAGGTATGCATTATGTTCTATCACCAATCATTTCTCACCATCAAGAACTGGTAGTAATGTTTTTCGTACATACCAGGCAAAATATTCAACTTCATCCCCAACAACGATGCCAAGAATGTTAGCACTAGGATTTTCTCTTATACTTCTAAATAGAAAGCCTAATACCCATCAATAGTTTGAAAAAAGGTATTTGGAAATTGGTTTTGATGAAGGATGTACGAATGGATAAAATTATTTAAAATGCTTTCATACAATGAGTGAAACACAACTTAGCAATCTAGGCATGCACAATTCTCTAACCAGTGAACAAGTTGGTAGTGGTGAGAAAGAAGACTATCATATGAAGGAAAGTATATATCTTTAACTTACTTCAGGTAACTTAAAAAATATACTTAGAATAAAAAAACACTTGGCTAAGAACCTCTCAACCAAAAGATAAAAGTTCAGAACAAGTATCTGCAATAATACATACAGTAAATCATTTGTTGATATGAATCCAACAAGAATCTACAACAAAACATCCACCATAGACATCTGAACCAGAGATGAGAAAATATATGATATCACATAGAAAATGTGGCCATCAATTGTTTATGTATCTGGAATCTTCACTGCATATCATTTCCATAGTTACATGAAAACATAAAGAAAATCCTCTCAATACAACCCTCTCTAACCCCCTCCAAGAGCTCCCTCCTTCATTAAATAAAAAACAACATCAAAAATATTCTTAGGAGGTCACATCCAATCTCTTTCATTGTATTATGGGCCTTGGAGATAGGTGGCAACAGTCAAAGAGACAAAAATCTAACAAACTGCTAAATTTTAGGAATTTGTTGGAAGTCATTAATAAATTTGTTGCCAAATCACTACATGAGGTTTTAATATAGATAAATATTAGTTGCAGGTGTCCTTTAGAATCTAAATGATATTTTATAAGTCATTCAAACCCTCCTTGAAATGTGGAAACCTCCAAACAAAGTGGAATTATCAAACTATTAGAGTTCACAGTGCCTTTGATAGCATGCGTTGTGAACTTTCCTATAGGTGGTAATTTTGACTTTTTCCCAAACTACGAACTGAGTCAGGCTGAGTTTTTGGAATCAAGTCAATGGTAATATGGTTCTTCTCCATACCACATTTCGGAAAAACCCAAATCGTGATTCAAAAGTTATGATGAAAACATCAGATAAAGTTGCTACATGAATTTAGTTTGTAGCGCCAGTGAATCCAGGTGTTGTGAACTTTCATGTAGAAGCATGTTTACTTACAAAAAGATTCCAACTTTTAAAAATTGCACCAGAAGTAGTGTAATCCTTCCAAAAATTCTACAAAATCCTTACAACCTGAAGTAACTTTGGAAAAAACATATGGAGATGATAAGTTTAGCTCAAAATCCAAAATCATCATTTAGTGTTGTAACTGCATGCAAAAAGTAAATCATGACAAAATGGTGTTGAAGTGAAATGTTATCCTGTATTCATCTTTTGGTTCTAGTAATCCTTCTAATATCCACCGTAGCCAACATATCTAGGTTCCATTTTGCTACTTTCTCTCTGAAGGGTTGCAACTCTGCTTTTAATTTCCTAATCTCGGCTTGGCAAGTTCTCTTCTACTTATAGAAATTCTTGAGTTTCTTGTGAAGGTGAAAATACCTCTTATCCATGAACCTTAATTTATAAATTGTCTCCTCATATAGATATAACATCTCCTTTAGCTTGATTCAGGACTTCAAATCTTCCTTTTTCAACTTGTCAATTTCAGTTTTTTCATCCTTAAGTTGCCTCCTGAGTCTTTTGAAAGTAGGGTATGATAAGAGGGAAAAAAATTCAATTTGAGTGAAGCTACAGAATAGCGAAAAGAGATAAATATGTATAAACATAGGTTTTACAGCGCCAACATCCAATTTGTAGCACTAGTTTGCAGCGCAATTTTATAACCAACAATTTGCAGCACACAATTGGCAATGAGTAATGATGTTGTTTGCAAGAGGAAACTATAGTATGACTCTATGATATAACAATAGGGTGTGTCTGAACTTAATTTGGTGCTTTGTGAACTTTAGTTGTACTTAAAAGGAAACATCCAATCTTTTTCAATCTACTACATCTAGTTTGCAACGCTGGTTTTCAAAATCCAGTAGCATGCTTCATGAGAACTATTAGAGTTGTTCCTTGAAATAATCTTGAAAATCATAATGAATTTAATGCAATGAAGACAATGAGATCTCCCCTAACATGTTTTCAAAGTGAAATGATGAGATATTAGTGCAGAAGATACTTCTTGGTACATTGTGAACTTTTAGGTGAGTTGGAAGCAAGTAAATATAACATCTGACTTGACCTCTAAATGGTTGGAAAATGACATAATGGAATTCTATGTTAAAACCCTTCAAACAGGACATATGACGATGATGAATTTAATACCAGGGTTGAGACCCATTTGACCCTTATTTCCTTCATGATGATAAATTATAGCATGACACCAAGGCTCTAAACCAAGACTAAAAACAAGACTATGCTTATGGAAAAATCAAAAATTGAGTTATGACATGAGTTATAATTCCAAAACCTAAAATTAGAAAACCCTGTGGCTCAAAAAAAGACAAATCCAAAGATTTTTTGACCCTATACATCCTATGTGCTAACATATGGCTCCACAGGGGATGGAGACCTCCCTGTGAGGCTCCAAGAACCTATGCAATTCTAGTTCCTTATCTGTCAATTGAATATGATTCTGATTTCAATAGTTGTTCACATGCTTGCAAGTTAAATCATCTTACAGAGACCAACTGCTAGTTCCATTGGGCATGGATTCATTCACCTCCTTCCAAATTTTTGTAACTTATTATGAAACCAAAACATTGTTGCAAACCAAATGAAAACTGAGTGTTGTACTCAAACTGAAAACAAAATACTTGCATGCCAAGATTATTTATGCATGTTCTTATTCCTACTCCAATCAACTAAACTAAGGCTTGATCAAGTGTAATTAGTTTTCCAATGAATCCATAAAAGCATCTGACTAATGAAATGTAATCCTTTTTTGTAGCTAAGTAAGAACACATGAAGAGAGCATATCATGAGCACCAAAAATTCCACAAAATACATGTACTCATTGTTGTAAATTGATGAGATGCCCAAACATGTAGCGTTTGGGATCTGTAGAAATGATGAATCAATCCAGGCTGCTATTGGATCCTGAAACTTATAAAAAACCTTCAGCTGATCCAAGAAAGGAAATTTCATCAGTGTTACATCTTTTTCAATTTGATTTGTCTGCAAAACTGAAAATTTGTGTAGGCTAATATCATCGTTGATCACATGTTGTTCAATATTTGTTGCAGATTCAAGTACAATAATGATGAATGCAGACTTTTTGATCTCGGTTGGTAGTTGTTGGAGTAATTTCCTTTACCAATTATGCTCATGTAATTGATGTTCTTCAAGGAATTCTTCACTTGTTATTTATTACCGAACAAATCTGGCATATTCCTTTTGGAACTACACTGCCTCTCCTGAGATATTTTTGACTCATTATTAAATATTTGATCTTCACAAATTATTGGTTGTTCTTGGTATTCAACATCACTATCTCCATAGTGATCAAGCAAAGGTTGACCATTAAGGGATATAACTTTAGAAATATGCTCATAATATTTTTCAATGATGGGCTCATCGTATGATCCCGCAACAAAATTTTGTTGAAAAGACACTTTCTCTTCGTCATAACCAGCAAATAGAGTTTGTTCAAATTCAAATATGTCATAAACAAGTTTATTTAAACAATGTTTAACATAATCTACTATTTTTTTATCTTGAAAAATCTCTTCAACCATTTCATGATAAAAAAATTCTTACACATGACTATCACTTATTTCAATATCTAAAGATTCCTTCTTTAAAAATTGTTGATCTTGAACATGTATTATGAAAGATAAATGCAAGGGATCGAAAAATTGTAGATCATGGCCATATTTTTCAAGATCCTCTTTAATAGAAGAGTTTAAATTGTTTTCTTCACAAACAAACTCTTCTTTAATTTATGTTTCAACAAGACCTTCATAAAGTTCATCATAAGAGGAAAACTCTAGTGTCCTTTGAGCTCGGGATTCAGATTTTTCAAGGGAATATTGAAGAAGAAGTTCATGTGGAAAGTACCTTTTACAGTGTTTGTTGAATGTAGCATGGAAATCTCTCAAGGAACATATGATAGAACTAGGAAGAGAAAAATACCATTCTTGTGCTTCACCCTTTAAAGAGTACATGAACATTTTCATCAATACATCATTGTAAAGTATGCCTAGTTGATCCATGTATTGATGAAATGTAACAAGATATTGGGAAGGATTATCCTCCTTCTCTTATTTGAAAACAAGAAGATAATCCATCCATTCTAATGGAGGAGGCACTAGATTTGGAAAACTAGGGACAACTGAAAAATTGAGAGGTGCAAACCCCCATGCCAAGATAGCCTCCATTTCCTTTGTCGTCCTAAATCAGTGAAGTCACCAACATATTATTTGTTCATGAAGTTGGGTCCCCAAGTGAAAATGCATGCAGGTTTTTTTGTCACCAATCCTTCCTCACCATCAAGAACTGGTAGTAATCTTTGTTGTACATCATAGGGAAGATATTAAACTTCATCCCTAGCAACAGTGCCAAGAATGTTAGCACTAGGAGTTTCTCGTAGACTGCTAAAGAGCAATGTTAATACCCATCAATAGTTTGAATTTTTTTTTTGAAAATTGGTTTTGATGAAGGATGTACGAATGGATAAAAGTATTCAAAATGCTTTCATACAATGAGTGAAACACAACTTAGCAATCTAGGCATGCACAACTCTCTAACCAGTGAACAAGTTGGTAGTGGTGAGCAAGAAGATTCTCCTATGAAGGAAATTATATATATTTAAGTTATTTCAGGTAGCCTAAAACTTATACTTAGAAGAAAAAATCACTTGGCTAAGAACCTCTCAACCAAAAGATAAAAATTCAGAACAAGTACTTGCAATAATACATATAGTAAATCATTCACTGATATGAATCCGAAAGCATCTACAGCAAAACATTCACCATAGACATATAAACCAGAGAGAAGAAAAGATATGATATCAAATATAAAAGTTCCCCGTCAATTTATTATGAATTTGGAATCTTCATTGAATATCATTTACAGACTTACATGGAAACATAAAGAAAATCCTCTCAATACAACCCTCTCTAACCCCCTCCAAGATATCACTCATTCATTAAATAAAAAATAACATCCAAAATATGATTTGAAGGTCGCAGGACATCTCTTTCATTGGATTCTGGTCCTTGGAGATAGGTGGCAATAGTCAAAGAGACAAAAATCTAACAAACTGCTAAATTTTAGGAAGTTGTTGGAAGTCATTAATAAATATGTTTCCAACTCACTACATGAGGTTTTAATGGAGCTAAATCTTAGGTGCAGATGTCCTTTAGCATATAAATGATATTTTAGAATTCATTTGAACCCTCCTTGACAGGTGTCAACCTCCAAACAAGGAGGATTTAGCAAACTGTTAGAGTTCGCAGGACCTTTCACAGCATGCGCTATGAACTTTCCTGTAGGTGGTAATTTTGACGTTTCTCCCAAAATACGAACTGGGTTGGGCTGATTTTTTGTCATAAAATCAATGGTAATATGGTACTTATCCACACCAAATTTCATAAAAACATTGATTTTTATTCGAACATTATGATGAAAACATCAGAGAAAGATGCTACATGAAATTAGTTTGTAGCACCAATGAATCCAAGCACTGTGAACTTTCCTTTATAATCTTATTTACTTAAAAAAAGAATCCAACTTTTAAAACTTGCGCCAGAAGTAGGGTAACACTTCCAAAAATGATACAAAATCCTTGCAGCCTGAAGTAACTTTGGAAAAAACATATGGAGATGCTAAGTTTAGCTCAAAATCCAAAATCATCATTTAGTGTTGTAACTGCACGCAAAAACAAAATCATGACAAAATGGTGTTGAAGTGAAATGTTATCCAGTATTCATCTTTTGGTTCTAGTACTCCTTCTAGTAGCCACCTTATCGAGCATATCTAATTTCCTTTTTCCTATTTTCTCTCTAAAGTGCTACAACTCTACTTTTAATTTCCTGATATCGGATTGGAAAATTATCTTTTTCTTATATACGTTCTTAAGTTTCGTGTGAATGGGAAAGAACATATTAGCCATGAAACTTGCTTTATCAATTGTATCCTCATATATATCTAGCATATCCTTTAGCTTGATTCGAGACTCCAATTCTTACTTTTTCAACTTGTCAATTTCAGTTTTTTCATCCTTAAGTTGCCTCATGAGTCTTTTGAAATTAGGGTATGATAAGAGGGACAACCATTCAATATGAGTGAATATTAAGACAAGAAAGATAAAACTCTATGTAAACAAAGGGTTTGTAGTTCCAACAACTAGTTCACAGCGCCAGTCTGCAGCGCAATTTTATAACAGATAGTTTACAGCATAGAATTAGTGGTGGGTAATGATGTTGTTTGCAAGAGGAAACTATAAGATGACCCAGTGAGATAACAATATGGTATGTCTGAAATTAATTTTGTGATTTGTGAACTCGAGTTGTACTTAAAAGGAAACATCCAATCATTTTCAACCTACTACAGCCAGTTCGCAGTGCCTGTTTGCCACACCAGTTTTCAAACTCCAGTAGCGTGCTTCATGGGAACTGTTAGAGTTGTTCCTTGAAATAATATTGAAAATCATAATGAATTTAATGCACTAAAGACGATGAGATCTCCCCTAACATGTTTTCAAAGTGCAATGATGAGATATTAGTGCACAAGGTACTTCTTAGTACGCTGCAAACTTTTAGGTGAGTTGGAAGCAAGTAAATCTGACATCTGAATTGACCTCTAAACAGTTGGAAAATTACATAATGGAATTTTGTGTACAAACCATTGAGACAAGACATATGATGATGATGAATTTAAGACCAGGTTTGAGACCCGCTTGACCCTTATTTCCTTCATGATGATAAATTATAGCATGACACCAAGATTCTAAACCAAGACTAAAAACAAGACTATGCTTATGGAAAAATAAAAAATTGAGTTATGACATGAGACATAATTCCAAAACCTAAAATTAAAAAACTCTATGACTCAAAACAATATAAATCCAAAGATTTTTTTACCCATATACATCATATGTGCTAACAGGTTCTTTTCCAAGAAAATTGCACTCTTATTGTCACTTATCCTCATATCTTGTTGCTCAAACCCAATTCCTAAGCACAATCGATGAAACCATATTGCTTATTTTCTTGAATGGGTGGATACTATGTATTTAATTTCTATTTTCGACAAGGCTACTACCTCCCATCTCCTACTCATCCAACTAATTGTTCCCTCAAACATTATAAACACATATTTGTTGGTCTACCTTCTTTGATCAATATCTCCAGCCCATACGACATCAACAAAGCCATGTACATTCAATTCTCTGTCAGTTTTAGGTTTCCCTTGGTAATAGATTGCATATTTTGTTGTGCCACACAAGTACCTAAACAATCTCTTGGAAACAGTCTAGTGTTCTTTCCCAAGTATCGACATGTACCTACTCAATACTCCCATTGCATGGGCAATATCTAGTTGACTGTAAACCATTGAACACATCATACTACCAATAGCACTACCATAGGAATCACATGCCATGTCCTTTATTTCTTCCTATGTCTTTGGAAAATGTTTGATAGTTAGTTTTACCCCTACAACAATAGGTACCTTAATTGATTTCACTCCCACATGTTGAAATGTTTTAGGATTGTTTCAACATACTTCTTCTTATTTAACCAAATTTTTCTAACTACTCGATATATTTTAATCTCCATTCCCAAAATGAAGTAAGCAACATCGAGATCCTTCATGTCGAACTTGGAGGATAGTTGCATCTTCACCTCCTTTATAGCATCCATGTTGTTTCCGACAAGCAACGTGTCATTGACATACAAATCTACATACATGAAATGACCACCTTCTTTCTTGGAATACACATAATGATTAACCTTACTTCTCACAAAACCAAAACTGAGGATGTGCATGTTGAAATTTTGGTACCACGTCCTTGGTGATTGCTTAGACCATAAAGGGATATATTCAACTTTCACACTATCTCTTTCTATCCCTTTACTACAAATCCTCCAGGTTGTTTCATGTACATTACTTATTTCAATTCCCCGTGTAGGAACTTTTTCTTCACATCCATTTTATCTATCTCAAGATCAAATGTTGCAGCCAGAGACATTAGTACTCTAATGAAAGTTATTTTTTCAACATGATAGAAAATATCACCAAAGTTGACTCCTTCGACTAGGGAATACCCTTTTTCTACCAATTGACATTTGAATTTCTCAACTTGATCTACTGCATTCAATTTATTCTTGAACACCCACTTCCTACCGATGGTTTTCCTTCCATTAAGTAGCTGTACCAAATCTCATGTCTCATTATAATTCAAGGATTCCATTTATTCAACCATGGCATCCTTCTAGAGTATACCCTCTATCAATTTGATTTCTTCTCTTACTGACCTGGGCTCATCATCATTGGAAGATAATACAATTGCAAGATGGAAATAAGGTGGACTATACCTTTTATATGATTTCCTTACTCATTCATACCTCCTTACAATTGGAGTTGGTGGTTCTACCTCTTCATATGATTCAATTGAATCATCTGAATTATGTTCCTTGTTCCTTATATCAAACACTAATTTCTCTCATTATTTCTCCATTTGACCCTCTTCAATCCTAGAAGTTTCGTTGACTTCCCAAAAGATCACATCTCGACTTTCGAATATGTTTCTTCAAGTATACCATATCCCATATATTTTATCATTCCAATCCATCCTTGTAACCAATGAAAATACACTTGACTTCTTTATTTTCCATCTTGTTCCTCTTTTTATTGTGAATATGCACAAATGCATCACAACCAAAAACTATGAGATGTGAAAAAGAGGAATTATTTCCAAACCATAACTCAAGTGGATTTGATTTTAGTAGAATTGATGAAGGAGACATATTTACCAAATATCGTACAATGTTGACTACCTCTACCTAGAATTATTGTGCTGTCCTTGCACCATTGAGCATGCTCCTCGAATTTTCCATCAACATCTTGTTCATTCTTTCAGAAACTCCATTCTTATGTGGGGTGTATGGAGTGGTATTTTGGGATGCTATACCACATTTCTCACAGAATGGATCAAACTGATTACCATTGAACTCATCTATGTTGCCAATTCTCAACACCTTTATCTTCTTATCTATCTATTTTTCCACAAGAGATTTAAACTCTTTGAACTTGGAAAAAACATCAGATATATTTCCTAGGAAATATATCCATATCTTCTTGGAGAAATCATCTATGAAGGAGACATTATTCAGAGATACTCCTGATGATGGGACCATTACAATCCCAAAAACATCACTATGAATTAATTCCAAAATACCTTTTTCCCTTGTAGCTCCAAATGGGAATCTCACATGATTCTATTTTCCATAAATCTAATGTTCACATAAATTTACTTCTAAAGTAGAGTTAGGGAAACCTTCGACCATATCTTTCCTATGCATAGATCAAATTCCTTTTTCTACAATATGTCCCATCCTTTGGTTCCATGACATGGTCAATCGACTATATGAGGAACAATTGCAATAGTCTCAATCGATTCAACCTTAGGAACAATTGTATTGTTGCATCCATTCGAATCGACGCCCACAAAAAATTGTAGAGGGTCCTGAACTCCTCTAATCAAGACCATTGCTCCTATTACCATTTTTCATGAATCCTTCTCAAGCATAGTGTGAAAACATGCAACATTCATTTTGCTGATAGATATCATATTTCTTTCCAAACTTGGAATATGTATCACACCAAGAATGGTTCTACTCCTCCCATTCTTTAGCATCAGTTAGAATCTAACTTATCCAAAAATATTGGTTGTCAATCCATATCCCAAGAATACATATCCTCCTTCATACTTATCATATTCACATAGCCATTCCCTATGAGTTTTCATATGAAAATATTCACCTAAGTTGATCAACCAAACATCATGATCTTAATATGAAATCATCGATGCAAAATACACATCCCCTCCTTTGTCTGGAGAAATATTTCCTTCAGTTGACTAATTCTCGTCCGATCCCTGAATTTTCTCAATATCCTTTGACTTGCAATCCCTTTTGTAATGCCCAACTTTGCCTCACTTCCAACATCTTTTCATCGACTAAACCACAGATTTAGATCTACCCCTTGACTTAGACTTTCTACCATAGAAATTACCTTTTCCTTTATCGATCAATCAACCTCTCACCACCAAGGCATCCTTGATCGATCCTTCTATGTTTTTCCACCTCATTTCCTCTTATATAAAATATTCAACCACGTATTCAAGTGTTAATGTGGTTGAATTACACCCAATAGCCATGACTAGGCTATCCCTTGAATATAGCAAAGAACACAAGAGACTAATACATTTCTCCTCCTTACTGAATTTAATATCCATAGACAATAACTTACTTAACATGGTATTGAATGCATTTAGGTGTTCTATTACTGAGCTACCATCACTCATCCTCATAAGGTACAATTTATTTCAAAGAAAGAAATGTTTTCCAATGATTTTGACTGGTACAAGTTCCCCAACTTATCACATGGTTTCTTTGTAGTGTCTTTTCCTAAGACATTCAACATACCAAATATGTAAGAAAAATTTGAATCATAATCCTAACCTTCTGAATGCATTTATCACAATGTTCCTTCAACATGCATGTTGGAAACATTTTTAGATGGGTCAATACAATACAATAAATCTTTGGTGATGTTGATGGTGATCCTAAATTTAGCATTATATATGTTCATAGTTCCAGTGAGCCTCCTTTCTTTTGGCTCAATATTGAAAGACTCGTGATCTAAAAACATTTGTAGAAGCTTCTAGCCATCTATATTGGGACCAAAAAATGAATGAAAATTATTGTTCCTTAATGGAAAACGATTCTTGGGATCTTGTACCTCTTCCAAAAGGAAGAAAACTTGTCTGATGTAAATGGACATATATAAATAACTTAGTATGCATCATATGGAAGTGTTGAAGGGAATAAAGCCAAGTTCATTACCAAAATATTTTCTCAAGTTGAAGGGATTTACCATAATCAAACCTTTTCCCCCATAGCCAAAATGAATTTGATCCACTTGTTATAGCCCTTTCAGCCACACCTAAATGGGAGCTCCATATGTTGGATGTTAAATCCACCTTCTTGCATGGGGATTTACAAGAATAATTTTACATGGAACAACCTCCTAGTTATGTTTAGAATTACTCCAAGATTGATTGCAATCTTAAGAAATCTATCTATGGTCTTAAGCAAGATCTTTGGGATTGGTATGCTATCTTTATTCTTGATAATGGATTATTGAAATGTCTATACCAAGAAATAAGTTGGTAACCATCTCATAATACTTTTATTTATGTTTAAGACCTTATTCTCTCTGGTAGTGACCCCAAAAATTTTAACCATGTGAAATATAGCCTTAATAAAAAAATTGAAATGATAGACTTAGGTTATTTACATTGTTTCCTTGGCTAATGGAGGAATTTGCTAATGATTGATTGTAAGAAGCTCATAGATAAAAACATTCCATTTGTATTAATATATTTCCTCAAGCGGTTGTGTCAATTGGGGCCATGGATTGTTCCCTCTTTTATGGTCTTAACCATGTAATACACATGTGTACTGATATTTGATCTATTTTTGTTAGTGGTTTCTTAAGGTGTTATACCTGTCTGGAAATATCATATGTATAGAACACCATTTACATGACATGATCTCTAATGTGCTTTGGAACAAGTGAGGCCACACTATTTCATCATGGTATCCAATTATCTTAAATTGTTTTTCACAATCAACTATATAGTTTTCAACTAAGAATCTAAGTCTAAAATTTATTATTTCGGTTGCTACTATCAACTTTTTCCCTTCAAGCCTTTCTACTAAATATGTTGAATATGTGGTCTAGGCATGTGTTCAATAATAATTGGTGCTCCAACAACAAGAAACATGACCCATTGATCCATAAATGAGGGACTCATAGCCCACTTTCTTCACCAACGTGAATATTGTGTGAAAAATGAACTTGATCTTTGCTCTTTCTAGGATGTTGAGTTCTATGTCTTTGAAAGGATTTCCTCAAGTTGAAGGGATTGACTATATTGAAACATTTTTTCTTGTATCCAAAATTTATTCCATCCACATTGTTTTATCCCTTGTTTCCTCATATAAATAGGAGTTCCATAAGACTAGTGTTAAATTATTTACATGGAACAACCTCATGGCTATGTTTTGAATGCCTCTATCTTTGTTTGCAACCTTAAGAAATATCTCTATGGTCTTAAAAAATATCCTCAAGCTTGTATGATAAAATGAATATCTTTCTTCTTGGCACCATATTTTTTAGATGTCATTATGACCTCAATGTATATACCAAGAAAGAAGTTTGCCATCATATAATGCTTGTTCATTATGTTGATGACATTATTTTCACTAGGAGTGACCCCAAAAGTTTAAACCATGTGAAATACAACCTTAAGAAAATATTTTAAATGACAAACTTAGGTTGTTTACATTATTTCCTTGGCCTCCAAGCATTTAAAACCAAGGAAACAATTTCCCTTTCCCATTCTAAGTATGCATGTGACCTTCTTCACTACTTTCACATGGAAGAGTGTAAACCATCCCCTTCCCCCTTCCATTTTGGATTGAAACTTGTTTTCAACTATACTAAATCCAAAGTATATGCCACTTTGTACCATTAGTTAGTTGGTATCCTTTTATATTTGAATCATACAAATCTTTATATTTCCTTTAATGTTGGTGTTGGTGTCTGATATATGAAAACACCCCATCAGAGGCATTGAAACGAAAGAAAAAGGATACTTCAATATATCCAAGGGAAAATTTACTTTGGAATACATTATAGTTTATGGGGGACTCCTTTGTTAGTTGGTTTCACTAATTCTGATTGGGCTAGTGACTCTAATGATTGAAATCCTAATGAAGGTTATGTTTTCAATCTTGGTTCCAAATTGTCACATGGGTTTGTAAGAAGCAACAAGCTCTTGTTATTTCTTGAACAAAATAAAAGTATCAAGACACAATTAATGTAATTCAACAATCCTTGAGGCTTCAGTAAATCCTTTCAGATTTAGGATTCAAAAAGAAGAATCCAACCATACTCTTGTGACAATAAGAGTTTCATCAAACTGACCAAAGATCAATTTCAACATCAGCACAACAAACACTTGAGCTATACATTCACTTTGTTAGCAATGGGAGTCACCCTCTGACTGCAAGAGAATAAGCCCAGTACCCATCAAATAAAGTAAAAGGATTAAAATGGTTTGAGAAGGTGGATCAATGAGACCGTAGAGAGAGGAAAAGATCACAGAAGTAACTGCAAATTAGTTTGGGACCATTGGGTTATGGATTCATAAGTAACGTGGATAAGGAAGGCATTTAAACTGCTTATCACACAAAATGATTAATGTGGTGATGAGGAGAAGAAGACAAAAAATGTATGGTGAACCATGAAAGATGGGCATGATAGAAAAATATCATCCATCTCCTCAGGGATCCATAAATCAGAGAGATTGCATTCAAACAAGAAGGAAAACATAGAAAATCATACGAGCCATGAAACACGGGCAGGAAAACAACAGAACCTCCATCGCCTCAGGGATCCATAAATCAGAGAGATTGCATTCATACAAGAAGGAAAAAAGAGAAAATGTGACAAACCATGAAAGATGGGCATGACAGCAACAGAACCTCCATCGCCTCAGGAATCCATAAATCAAAGATATTACATTCATACAAGAAGGAAAATAGAGAAAATATGATGAACCATGAAAGATGGGCATGACAACAAAAAAACCTCCATCGCCTCAGGGATCCATAAATCAGAGAGATTACATTCATACAAGAAGGAAAATAGAGAAAATATGATGAACCAGGAAAGATGGGCATAAAAACAACAGAACCTCCATCGCCTTAGGAATCCATAAATCAGAGAGATTACATTCAGACAAGAAGGAAAACAGAAATATCATGTAAACTAAGAAGACGGTCTGATAAAAATGATTCAAAGGAATATTCAATAACATATACTTACAATCCAAGCCCTCATGCATACAAACTGAAAAATTACAGAGCTCTTCTCTCGAAAATCACTCGGCTCTCCAGCCTATGAATAACACCCCCTCCCCTTTTACAAAATCTAAGACTAATCTATTTATAACTAGCTCAACTCACAACTTCCAAGAGTGTGACCTGGCTATCTTCGTTCAATGCTTCTGTCTGCGCATCCTCCTATCATAATGTTCATGTATTATTTTGTCAAACACAAACTCATATCAACATGGGCCTTTCTTCCCTCTGTGGTACCGCAAGTTGATAGTCTAGTCCTCTCGGTCATGGATTCTATGTCTTTAATTTATGGACTAAGTTGAGGTTTCATATACCAATCCTTTTCCATTAACCGAATCCTCTTCGGGATCGGGATGAGGTTCAACACCTAGGGTACCACCAAGTGCTTCTCTTGGATTAGATGCTATATAAGCACTTGATTATGGGGATGTCAAAGGAGGTTTGGATTCACACCAATTTTGAGCCTGCAATTCACCACCTTCCGTCACATAGATATTTTTCTATACCATGATTTTGATTGTGGGACCACTCAATAATTTTAATGCTCGATCAAGTTGTGTCCCCACAATGAAGCGTGGCCATCGATCTGGTCATGATATACGATCTAAGAAATCCATGATTTTGTTGCCATGAGTCGCTCTAGGATGGACCATGCTTCCTGCTACGAAGATCAACGACTCACAATTACTTCGGGAGTTCTGGCTTCAGGCCTCCTCAATGCATAGCTCTTACGATCCTTCAAAGTGTCAAATTCCCGAAGTGTGCGATCAGGTTTCACGCATCCTCTTGTTTTGTATTATTGAGATTTACTTCAGGAGTTTAGGATTCGAGACTTTTTCTCTTTCTTGCTCGTGCAATTCTCTGAAGTTTCGAATTCTTGAAGTGAGATATCTGGTGTCGCATGGCCTCTTGATTCAGATGACTAAGATTTACTTCGGGACCTTTAGGACTTTGGGGCTCCCAGTGATACTGCTGCCAAGATCAAAAATCTTGTTGGTTTGAGATCAACGTTCCACAATTAGTTTGGGAGTTCGGGCTTTGGCTCTTCGGGAATTTTCAATGCATAACTCCCACAATCCTACAAAGTGTCATATCTCCGAAGTGAGGGATCTTCCTCCACACGTCCTCTATATTTGGAATATCGAGATTTACTTCGGGAGTTTGGGCTTTGGGCCTTTCCAATTTATATCTCTTTTCAATCCTCTGAAGTGTCGAATTCCTGAAGTCAAAGATCTGGTGACGCATGGCCCCTTGATATGGACAGATGATATTTACTTCGGGAGTTTGGTCGTCGGGCCTTCTGGTGATACTACTGCCAAGATCAATGGCCCTTGTTGGTTTGAGATCAACGATCCACAATTATTTTGGGAGTTCAGGCTTCAAGAGTTTGCTTCTGCTTGCTCACACAATCCTCTGAAGTAAATATTTTGAAGTGCGATATCTATCGACGTGTGTCTTCGTCCTTCAATGGCTCAGATTTTCTTTAGGACTTCGACTCCTCTGCCTAGTCGTTAATCCTTACATGACTTTGAAATCCTGACCGCCAGAGAGTCGTTGATCCGAACTTCTTATGGGATCTCCACCGTTGAAAATAAAACCTTCTTGTTGGTGATTCAAGCCCGAAATGGACTTCTCTTGAATGTTGGGTTTGGATGCTTCTGTGCATACCATGGACTTGGTCATTGTGCAAAATTTTGATAGCTATATATGATAACATTTGGCTCGACAGGGGATGGCATGCTCCCTGTGAGTTGCCAAGAATGCACATTTTCAGTGCCTTAGCCTTTGGGTTGTGGAGTCGAGGTCAAAAAATCCTACTGAGGACCATGAGATGATATGTACACTATATACTTGAAAAGAAAGAAAACACACATGCTCCAGAAGGAGCGTATTTATGTACAAACCTACACTAACTAATTTTTACGAAGTGCTAGGTGAAAGCGAACTTGCACTAGAGCCATTCAAGTAACCTCCTAACTAAAAACTTATTTACTATGTCACTGATCAACAAAGGATAATGAAACTGTGACAACAAATCAATTACATTATTCATCTCTCCTCCTAGTGTTGAAGGTCAGATAAAGTTTGGATGCTTCAATACATGGAAAAAATTCAACTCCATGTACTCCCCTACAAGGTCATAAAATAGGTGACAAAACTTACTCGATTGATAAAAGAAAACCCATTATGCTTTATAGTTGCTTGCATCTGGCTGAATGTTTGTGGCAAGCACAAGTAAGTGAAAGGTTGATGCAGGTTGTTGGTCCACTTTTCCTTTGTCTTCTATGATCACATATACTAGCTTGATCCAGGTGGATATCGGTGGCCACCCACCTTTCTTGACTGGCTCAAAACAATTTTCTGGCAATTTTGGCAATTTACTATTTTTAGCAGGTTTTAACTTCTGGGGCCATTTTGAGGGCCTAAATGAAGGTTTTTCGAGATCGAGGTTCTCAATTATAGTTGAATTCATAATTGAGCCCCCAAAATGAATCTCCTCAACGATACCTTTCCAATGAGCTATCATATGCCTAAAACGGAGATCGTATGCAAAAGTTACGACCCCGGGAAGTTGATGTACTAACTTACCCAAACGGGGCCCACATGACTTTTGGCGCTTCATCTCCTAGGGTTAGGTTTTTGGATGTCTAGGAATTTTGGCATTCCTATTTATTGTAAAAAGGCCTTCAGAGCCTCATTGTAATCATCTTCTTGCGAATGCGAGTAGCCGTCACATCTCTTCTCAGAGATAAGCTGCCACCATTCTAGCGAGTCTTTCACTCTATATTTTTACAGTCGCTGTACATTTCTTTCATTAATAGAAATCATGTATTACTGTATATATGTGTTTATGGTTGCATCTCTGATACATTTCTGTTATATTATTGAATACCTGCGATATCTCTGTGCATTTCCTTATTATATCTCCGCTCTCATTTCGTGCCGAAAATAATCTGGATCATAGCTAATGGAAAGAAATCTCCTCGTGTATATTAATAGATGGCTCTTTTTCTTTAACATGATTCTCTTGGAAGAAGCTTTCATTTTCATCATAAGGCTGGTTGCTAATTCTCTTTGCTTCTAAGATAGAAAACACCTCAACATCTTCATCACTGTCTCCATAATGATCAAATAAATGAGGAGCCTCTAATGACATGCCAAGAGGTAACTTATGTCCAACAAGAGAAAATTGTTCTTCATTACTAAACACAGACTGCCTTTCAAGATCTAATACAGGAAGAAATATCTCTTCATCATCATATGAGTCAAAATGAGGATGCTCGTATCTAATATTTTTAGAGAAAGGGCTACAAAGAATATCAGCTTCCATAATAGACTCAATTCGTGCACTTTCCTTACTGAGACAACAAACATAGTTTTCATCAGATACAGATGAACAAGGAAGATAAAAAAATTGATTCCTCATCCAAGGCATCTCCTTCAACCTCACAACCTTCATAAGAAATAGCTATATCATGAACATGTTCTTTATATTCCTCACAACAACTATGAAAAATTAACTCAAAGGAATAAAAATTTTGAAAATGCATATTAAAAACTGCATGATATTGTTCCAGGGAGGAGATGCTAGGAAGGGGAAAGGATCGATACCACTCACGAGCAACTCCCTCTAATGAGTGCATGAAAATATTCATTAATACATCCTCATGATGTATTCCTAACTGATGCATGAGTTCATGAAACTCAAGAAGATGCTCTGTAGATTTGTCATCTCTATGTTCTCTAAATGTGGGCAAAAAATCACCGCACTCGTCCATAGTAGAAATAACATTTGGAAAACCAGGAACAATAGAGAAATTAAAAGGAGAAAACCTTTGAGCCAAGATGGATTCCATCTGAAAATATGGCTTCTTAAAATTGTGGAGTATCCACTAGATCCTTTAATCATGGATTCGCCAAGTGAATGATATGCAGTCTGAATGTGGGTGGTCTTTTTTCACCATCAAAGATCAGATCTGGTCATTTTCGTTCTCCCAAGGAAGATATCTTCACTTTCGTCCCTGACAATGACTCCATTAATGTTAGCACTGAGAGTCACCCTCTAACTGGAAGAGGATAATCCCAGTACCCATCAAATAAAGTAAAAGGATTAAAATGGTTTGAGAAGGTGTATCAGTGAGACCATAGAGAGAGGAAAAGATAATAGAAGTAATTGCAAATCAATTCAGGACCATCGGGATATGGAGTCATAAGTATCTTTGATAAGGAATGCATTTAAACTGCTTATCAGACAAAAGGATTAATGTGGTGATGAGGAGAAGAAGAAAGAAAATGTCTGGTGAACCATGAAATATGGGCATGATAGCAAAAGATCCTCCATTGCCTCAGGGATCCATAAATCAGAGAGATTACATTCAGACAAGAAGGAAAACATAGAAAATCTAATGAACCATGAAAGATGGGCATGACAGCAACACAACCTCCATCGCCTCAGGGATCCATAAATTAGAGAGATTGCATTCAGACAAGAAGGAAAACAAAGAAAATATAACGAACCATGAAAGATGGGAATGACAGAAACTGAACCTCCATCACCTTAGGAATCCATAAATCAAAGAGATTACATTCATACAAGAAGGAAAATAGAAATAACTTGTAAACTAAGAACATGGTCTAATAAAAATGATTCAAAGGAATCTTCAATAACATATATTTACAATCCAAGCCCTCAGGCATACAAATTGAAAAATTACAGAGCCCTTCTCTTGAAACTCACTCGGCTCTCGAGCCTATGAAGAACACCCCCCCCCCCTTTTTACAAAATCTAAGACTGATCTATTTATAACTAGCTCAACTCACAACTGTCAGGAGTGTGACCTGGCTATCTTTGTTCAATGCTTCTCTATGCCCATCCTCCTATCAGACTATGCATGTATTCTTTTGTTAGACACAAACTTAGATCAGCATGGGCCTTTCTTCCCTCTGCGATACCATGGGCTGACAGTATAGTCCTCTCATCCATGAATTTTATGTCTTAAATTTATGGACTAAGATGAGGTTTCAACTACCAGTTCTTTTCCATTAATTGAATCCTCTTCAAGATCAGGACAAGGCTCAATGCCTAAGGGACCGCCATGCACTTCTCTTGGATTAGACGCTATATAAGCACGTGATTGTGGAGCTGTCAAAGGAGGTTAGTATTCACACCTCTTTTTAGCCCGCAATTCACCACCTTCCGTCACATATCTCTTATTCTATACCACGGTTGCGATTTTGGGACCGCTCAATAATTTTAACGCTCGAGCAAGTTGTTTCCCCGAAATGAAGCGTGGTCATCGATCTGGTCATGATCTGCGATCTAGGAAAGCTCGCTTTTATTGCCATGCACCACTCTAGGATGGACCATGCTTCCTACTATGAAGATCAATGACTCACAATTACTTCAGGAGTTCGGGCTTCGAGCCTCCTCAATGTGTAGCTCTTATAATCCTATGAAGTGTCGAATTCCTAAAGTGTGAGATCTGGTGATGCATGTTCTCTTATTTTGGACGCCCAAGATTTACTTCAGGAGTTCGGGCTTTGAGCCTTTTTCTCTTTCTTTATCGTGCAATTCTCCGAAGTGTCGAATTCCCGAAGTGAGAGATCTAGTGTCACGTGGCCTCTTGATTTGGATGGCCAAGATTTACTTCGAGGCCTTTAGGGCTTCAAGGCTCCTATCGATACTGCTACCAAGATCAATGGTCATGTTGGTATGATATCAATGGTCCACAATTAGTTCAGGAGTTCGGGCTTCGTCTCTTCGAGAATTTTCAATGCATAACTCCCACAATCCTCTGAAGCGTTGTATCTCCGAAGTGATGGATATTCCTCCATGCATCCTCTAGATTTGGATGGCCAATATTTACTTTGAGAGTTCAGGATTTAGGCCTTTCCAATGTATATCTCTTTTCAATCCTCCAAAGTGCCGAATTCCCAAATTGAGATATTTGGTGATGCGTGGCCCCTTGATCTGAATGGTCGAGATTTACTTCGGGAGTTCGGGCTTCAAGACTTCTAGTGATATTGCTGCCAATATCAATGGCCCTTGTTGTTTTGAGATCAACGGTCCATAATTATTTTGGGAGTTCGGGCTTCGAGATTTTTCTTCTGCTTGCTCGCACAATCCTCTGAAGTAAATCTTTTGAAGTGGGAGATCTGTCGACGCATGTCCTCATCCTTCAATGGCTCGGATTTACTTCGAGACTTTGGCTCCTCTGCCTAGTCATTAATCCTTGTGTGACTTTGAAATCGTGACTGATCGAGAGTCATTGATCTGAACTGCTTATGGGATCTCCACCATTGAAAATAAATCCTGCTTGTTGGTGATTCAAGTCTGAAATGGACTACTCTTGAATGATGTGTTTGGACGCTTTTGTGTAGACCACGAACTTGGAAGTCCTGTGACCTTTTGACAGCTATATGTGATAACACACTTCATTGGAAAGATTATTTAAGATCACATTCTTTTAGTTTTATTTTTTCCTACAAATAATCAAGTTGCAAACATTTTCATAAAGTCTCTTACAGAAGAAAAATTTTCCAAACTTCGATCTATGTTAGGATTTCAAAAAGTTATCATTAAGGGTTGATGGGCTCTAATACCTCCATCCTTCTTCTATTATGTCACCTTTATAAATCCTCCAATAATATTCCAAGTTGTTTTAATGGGGGATTTTAATATATTTATACACTTAGGAGTTAGTTAAGATCAAATTGGTCTAATGTGTCATTAGGTAAAGTGTGTTTCTTTAGTGCATTTCCTTCATTAAACTTCATTTTTAATTATGTAATCTTGTGGTCAGTATATGTTCTACACATTAAGTAATTCGACGATTCACATTCTTATTAATAATAATGACTATATTAATATGTGGCATAACACCTAATTGGTCCATGATATCTTTTAAGAGACCGAGGAGGATCTTGTAAGGGAACTTCATCTCCCATGGATTGGGTGGTTTCTTTCAAATATTGTTCGGGAGTATATTCAACAAGAATATCCTCTAAGTAGTCATGTGGAGATACATCCATATGAAATAATTTATGTCCTTTACATTTGTGCCCTTTGAAATATTGCACATCACAATTATAGAAAATATGGAGGCACTAACATTCTTCATATCTTTGAGAGATAAATTGTGTATGTGAATTGGTAGTGAGTTGGATGAGTTGGGGGTAGTTTCCATCAAGTGGTTAGGCTGGGAGGTGAATAAATATCTCTTTATTTGAGCATTGTTCTCTATCTCATCTTATTTATCTATGTCACAAGATTACAACCATTTTTGTGGGTGTAACATCGTGACATGTGCTTTAATTGCGTCCTTGAGACCATTAATGAAACATTCTTTAAAAAATGACTCAGATTGGCCCTCTACACATATTGCCAATTTCTTAAAGGTGATATTATCTTACATAATTGTGATTGTTTGGAATAATTTTTTTAGACATCTGAAATGGTGAGTCTCGGGATCAAAATGAGAAGAAAGTATTTGCACAAATTAGGTTCATGCGATCTAGCATTTATAATTCTTCATGTACCATTTCCACCACTATCAATGTTCAGCATCCAAATATAAGACCACCATGTGTAGTTTGTGTAGGTCATCAATAATTCAATGGAGAGAGAAATAGTGTTCCATTTGGGTAACCCACCTTGAGAGATCCAATTTCCCATTAAATTTGTTCACGTCAACCTTTGGAAAATGAACCCATGAATTGTGATCTTGAAAATTGGGGTGTTGATTATTATGAAACTTGGGTATGTCATGTACTTCAGGGGTACTAAATTCCTCTTTGGTTGTATCAATGTGTGTATCACTTAAATGAATACCCACACATTATTAATACTAACCAGAGGCCTTGTTGTTTTTTCATTGTTTCTTACACCTATTTGAGTGAAGTTAAAATGGTAGCCAATGTTTCTTCAATCTTTGTTCTTTGATATGGTTTTTTTTTATCTAGTGAGACATGTTATTGGTTTTCATATTTTTTCATGTTGTGAGTTTGAACCATGGGACCACGAAAGATTTTGTGGAAGTGATATTCTCCACTTATCTCACTATGACTAGTAGGCTAAAAGGAGTCTTTTCAGATGTACCCCAAATAATTGTAGTTTTGGGTCCACCTAAAAAGGGTTATTTAAAAGGTATACCCCCACAATCAGCATGCTACAAGGAATATTTTTAGATAGGTCTCCCACAATGGTGTTGGAAATTCCTCCTAGTGAACTACAAAAGTTAGGATTTGTAGGGTCTTGGAGATAGAGGAGTGTCAGATGTTATATATCTCTTACATGCTTGTGGGGTCCAACAATGGTACTTGACCAAATATCTCAAGGCACTAACTTAATAGGCTCAACCATGCCCTTAGCCATATAACCTGACTACCTAAGTAATAGAGAGTGATCTCCTTGATTGGTGTTCTTTGTGCACTATAGAAACAAGATGGACTTATAATATACACGAAGGTATGTGGAAGTGAGATTATGTATACAGGTGTTGTCTGATGCGATATTGATTGAAGGGGTGCCAACAAGGATTACAAGGGTTTCTGATAATGTAATTCCACTTGTATTTACTACATGTATTCTTCCCAAACTATAGTTTTACCCACTAAATTAAAGATCATTGTGTGATTTAAAGATGTCAGAATGCATCTCTATCCTGAAACAAATTATACTAAAATTTTGAGGTGTGTTGGCTCAAGAAAGAGATATGATACCAGTTGCAATGTTCCTTAACCCTTGAAAATTGAAACACAACTAGGTATATAGATAATATAATTGAAAAATAACCATAAAAAAGAGACAATTAGATAAAAGTTGTAGAGAGACCCTTTTATGCAGGATCATCACTCCAACTCATCAATGTGTCAACAACTAGCGTAACAATGCACTTGGAGGGAACATTGATCCGGATTATTTTCGGCACGAAATGAGAGCGGAGATATAATAAAGAAATGCACAGAGATATTGCAGATATTCAATAATATAACAGAAATGTATCATAGATACAACCATAAACATAGATATACAGTAATACACGATTTCTATTCATTAGATAAATGTACAGAGACTGTAAAAATACAGAGTGAAAGACTCGCTAGATTGGTGGCAGCTTATCTCTGAGAAGAGATGTGACGGCTACTCGCATTCACAAGAAGATGATTACAATGAGGCTTTGAAGGCCCTTTTACAATAAACGGGAATGCCAAAAGTCCTAGACATCCAAAAACCTAACCCTGGGAGATGAAGCGCCAAAAGTCATGTGGGACCCGTTTGGGTAAGTTGGTGCATCAACTTCCCGGGGTCGTAACTTTTGCATACGATCTCCGTTTTAGGCGTGTGATAGCTCGTTGGAAAGGTATTGTCAAGGAGATTCCTTTTGGGGGATCAATAATGCCTTTGGATATCATTGAGAACCTCGATATCGAAAAACCTTCATTTGGACCCTCAAAATGGCCTCGGAAGTTAAAACCTGCTAAAAATAGTAAATTGCCAAAATGGCCAGAAAACTGTTTTGAGCCATTTGGAAAAGGTGGGTGGCCACCGATATCCACCTGGATCAATCCTCCCTCCTTAGGAAGCAATGTTCTCCATTGCATTGATTTCTCGGGGGAGAGAGAAAAACATTTGTTGAATCTGCATCTTGGTGAGCTGCTTGTCTTGTTGGAGAAGTCACGCTGCTTAGTTTGTGGAAATATGTCACGAACCTATGGCTGGAAGGTTTGGACCTTTTTAACCAGTCTGGTTATTTTAGATGACTATGTGCAGAAGGAATCTTCGTGCTTTGCTGCAACCTTGTCGACCTGCTTTTGTTGGATAGAAGGTGCTTTGGCCGAAGCTGTGGTGGCTACAGTATCCTTCTGTTCACCCTTTGAACAGATTGTGGAGAAGATGAATTTTGTAGTATGAGATACTACCTTGCGGCACTATTTAGGTGGGGCAGTAGTTGGAAATACCTCTGGTATCCTATAGAGATGACCCCCCAGAGTAATAATGACACTACGGGGTTGAGACTCATAGATAGCATGGCGTTTCCACATATATGATTGGCCCAAGAGAACATCACAGACATACAGTGGGGCAACATCACATAATACCTCATCCTTGAAGGGTTGGATGCCGTATGACAATCGACACTACTGTCTGACACGAAGATCTCCTCCTTGGCGAAGCCACCCAATGTTGTATGGTTGCGGGTGTGGTGTTGTCGACAATCCCAA
This sequence comes from Picea engelmannii, assembly GCA_009831015.1. NCBI lineage: Eukaryota > Viridiplantae > Streptophyta > Pinopsida > Pinales > Pinaceae > Picea > Picea engelmannii. The sequence goes on along the minus strand of ML776783.1, from coordinate 587,949 downwards.
TTGTTTGACGACCTCTGCTAAGATGAGGTTCTTCTGGCTTCTGCTATCAACAATAAAATGCAGTGGTGTCCCCTTCACCCACATCTATGAATGAAAAAGGTGCTCCCCCTCTTCTGGATCTGTTAGTTCTTCTGGTTGAATTGTTGCAGTCGTGACAATAACAGTGGGGTCTGCGTCGATGATCTGTCTTTTACCAGTATTTTCATAATCATATTCTGAATCAGGGTTCGGCTCTTTGTCTTTGATCTCGGCCACCAATGATTGTTTTGAGCAACATTCATCAGTGTTGTGCCAGGGGATTTTGTGGAAATCGCACCATTTTCCGGTGTCCTTCTTTGTCTTCACGTGACCCTTCTTTTCCTGTGTCTTGGAATGGTTTTCAGGAGACTGTTTGTTAGGGTTGTCTTTTTCATACTTTGGTTGTTGTGGATTTGCAAACCCGAACTCCCATTTTTTCTGGTGCTTAAATTTCTGCTCGATTTTAACATCATATCGATAGGTAGCACTGAGTGATGAGATGTCCAGAAAATCCATTTCAGTTTGGATGTATCTGTGTAGAGCCCTACGGTATTTCAGAACCAAATGTCTTTCAGAGTCTTTGATTCCCAGCTTGGTGTGCAAGGTATGGAAGCTATTGGTGAACTCCGGAACTGATTGGCCCTTCACTTGCCGTAGTGTGGTCCATCTCATGTACGGGTCCTCATAGTTGGCAACAGGGTAGTACTGTTCCTTTACCGCATCCACAAAATATTCCCAAGTGGGCTCGGCCCCATATATTCCAGAATCCTCTGTGGAAATCTGCTCCCAGTAAGTTTCCCACCAATGTTTGACATGGGGGAGAGCCTTAAGGAGTGCGAAGGTGATATTTTCCTTGTCTAAAAAATTATGAACAGAGAAATAACCTTCTAGCAGATTTAACCATTTATCTAGGGCATCTGCATCTATTTGACCTTCAAATACGGGAATATCAAAATTAACCTGTACCTTGAAAGGCGAGGTGCCTCCAAAGTGGTCACTTGATGAATATGCACCTGATGCTATCGACAGGCGTTGAAGGATGTGGAAAAAATTATCCATCATTTCGTCCCTCTGTCGCGTGAGAGCTTGCTCAAGCAACAGACTGATAGGATCGTCTGCTCCATCGTTTTTCTTTTCTTCTGCCATTGAGGGTTTCTTGGGTGTGCGAGAGTGATTTTCCTTGAGAGAGACAAGCTCGAGACCCAACTTTCTATACTCGGACCTCGTCGGGGACATGCACTGAAAAATGATCAAGAGCAACCTTCTCTGATACCACTGATCCAAATTATTTTCAGCACAAAATGAGAGCGGAGATATAATAAAGAAATGCACAGAGATATTGCAGATATTCAATAATATAACAGAAATGTATCATAGATACAACCATAAACATAGATATACAGTAATACACGATTTCTATTAATCAGAGAAATGTACAAAGTATGTAAAAATACAAAGTGAAAGACTCGCTAGAATGGTGGCAGCTTATCTCTGAGAAGAGATGTGACGGCTACTCGCATTCGCAAGAAGATGATTACAATGAGGCTATAAAGGCCCTTTTACAATAAATGAGAATGCCAAAATTCCTATTCATCCAAAAACCGAACCCTGGGAGATGAAGCGCCAAAAGTCATATGGGCCCCGTTTGGGTAAGTTGGTGCATCAACTTCCCGGGGTCGTAACTTTTGCATACGATCTCCGTTTTAGGCGTGTGATAGCTCGTTGGAAAGGTATTGTCGAGGAGATTAATTTTGGGGGATCAATTATGAATTTGGTTATATTTGAGAACCTATATCTTTAAAAAACTTCATTTGGACCCTCAAAATGGCCCCGGAAGTTAAAACCTGCTAAAAATAGTAAATGGCCAAAATGGCCAGAAAACTGTTTTGAGCCATTTGGAAAAGGTGGGTGGCCACCGATATCCACCTGGATCAAACATATCCCAAAGAAGGATGCGATAGTTGTCCCAATTTTGAGTTTAAATCTCAATATTTAATGAAATTTAATGTAATTAAATGTTGAGGCTCAAGGAAATTCGAGCCCCTGTATTTGTACAGGATGAGTGTAGAGTCGCCTTTAATGGTTGACAATTAGGTGGATCTAGATCCGATTCAGAATAGATGTTTATTTATTGTAATAAAGTCTTATTGATAGGTTTCTTTTATTCTGAAGTGATAACACTAAGGCAATTTGGAGGGAAACCTAGAGAATCCCCCTCATGTATAAATAATTGTAATCAAATCCAAGTAGAGAGAGAGGTTAATAGTCATTTGTTGGAAATTGAAGAGATAGAGAAGAGAGGAGAGGAGAGAAAGAGTTGAGACTTTGTTGCAGTCCAGCCTTGTATACATTGTAAAGACTATTCATATTAATACAAAAGCAGATTTCCCTCCATATGAGTTTCGTGTGTGTATGTTCTGTAAGCAATCTGAATGTGTTTGAATGTTTACTGTGAATGAATGTTTACGAATGTTATGGATGTTTAGATGTTTCATTTACAGGAATAGATAGACTTATCTATTTTTGTGTGAGGTTCTGAGTGTTCTGGGTTCTCGAGGATATTGCAAGGAGTGCACACCAGAGTTGTCAAAAAAATTTGTGAAGCCAGTGCAAGATGTGCGCAGGAAATCTGTTTCAATTTCAAGAAGAGCATGCCAGGTGGGCACACTAGAATAGGTATTAAACTCAGAAGGGAATATTGTACAAAGGAGGCACATCAGAGTTATTGAATGCTATGAGAGTGAGTGCAAGGAGTGTGCCTACACTTAGTAAAGTGTAAAATCTCAAAAGGAAACATTGTGCAAGGAGTGCACATCATAGTTACTGAATACTCTGAGGGGAAGCACAAAGTATGTGTCAATGAGCCTAAAAATCTCAAGAAATAAGGAGAGTTGAGTGCAAGGAGTGCACAAATCCAACACACTGTTGAAGTGTTGGTAAATCTTAGGAGGAAAAGCATAGAGTTCCTAGAGGGAAAAAGAAGCCATTTGGGGAGAACAAACGGACTGGACCCTTTAAAATTGAGTAGTTGAAAGCTCTGGAGGAAGAGCGTGAGTTCCAAGAGGGCACAAGAAACTATTAAGGGAGCAAAGGGCCAAGACCCTTTGGAGTCCGAGAAATTACAAGCTCAAAGAGTAGGTAAGTGCATTTGAGTGCATGGAGCCAACGCAAGGATTGCGGGGCCGAACCACTGACAGGTTTAGATAAGATCAAGAGAAATAGTGCAAGTATGCACAGAGCCCTACAAGGAGTGGAGAAGGAGAAAATAGTCCAATTTCCATAATATAGAAGAAATGCAAGTGTGCGCTCACACTTCATTCGAAGTGTTGAATAAGATCAAGAGAAGTAGTGGTTTTTAAATGCACTCAGAGTCAGAGGAATTGACCCTACAGAGGAGGAAGTCAAAGGTCGAGCCTTGGAGAAATTGATAAATCCTTCATTTAGAAGGAAAGAGTAGTAAAAGACCGAACTGTTTGAAATCTCTAAGAAATCCTTCATTAGATGGAAGGATGAGTTTTAGAAGAGGAGGAGAAGCTACAACATTCATTAGATTTGTTGCAGGAAGCAATTTGGACCGTCAGATTGTTGGCAGCCAACCCAATTTTTTTGATTGCTCTCAAAAAAGCTGCCTACACCCCTTGTCGTATTACGACAAATCATTGTCGCATTGTTCTTTTAGACGTTCGTCTCATTTTTGCGACCATTACAATTCAATTTCAACTCAGTTTTCACAACTGCAAGTGTGAAAACACCTCTTTCGTTGCTAAGATTGTCATCGTCTTTGGTTGATTTGCTGAAAGATACTTGATCACTGGTTTAGATTTTAAGAACAATTGGAAAAACAGAGCATTTCTATTTTGTATCGATTGTATCTCTACTCTGTCCCGATTGTATTCTGTTCATTTTTATTTGATTTAATTATTAGTAATGTGTTAATTATTGCAAAGTGATTAGGTTCGATTTGATTTGATTTATATCTGGTCATTTTACTATTCTAGACCAGCTACAGAATCAAACGATTTTGTAGTTAAGTCTATAGAGTCAACTTTGTTATTATTTTTTGAATAAAACAATCTTCTAACTTGATTCTGGTGTCTATTGCAGGGAAATTCAAATTTGCAATGGATACTATGGGCAGTTAGGGGATGATCTACATATTTTACTTGCATTTTAGTTATTTAGTTTAAGGGATTTTGGGATTATTCCCAGATTTTGTATAACTGTTTACTATTTTTCACAAGGGTGTTTTACCTTGTGAAAAACTTATTTAAACCTATGATTTTGTAATAATCAGGCAATCCTCAGTTGGGGAGAACAAGGATATGTAACGTTGATTCAAACTGGAGCAGAATTGATGCGTTGTTATGGCTTTTGCTTCTCAATACATTGACAATTTGTTCTAAGTTTTGTATATCATTTTGGTTTCTGGTTTAGTATTACTTTGCTATCTAAATCGAATTCAAGTGATATAATTTCTTATTATTATGCATACCTTGTTACTTCCAATTTGATAAAAGACATAACAGTTAAAGGATT
>ML776783.1:551494-571697 GCA_009831015.1 Picea engelmannii | reverse complement strand
TGTCTTAGGGCAGCGAGCACATGAGTTTTGCAGGTTTTAATCAAATCTGTAGTTTGTCTATAATTGTACATTTGTGAATAGGGAATAACATGGTTGACAATTAAGTAGTTGATTTAAGTTATTATAATCGTAGTTAGTATATTGTATATATAAGTAGTTAGTAATTCATAGTTAGATTAGCATAGTTAAGTTAAGTTTGTTTTATTAGTTTCTAGTTTCCTCTATTTAGTTTAATTTCTTTTATTTAGTTAGTTAGTTTGTTTTAGTTTCTTTTATTAGTTTCTAGTTTCCTTAGTTTAGATTATTTAGCTTAAATCACTTTTCTCTTTGGTTTCCTTACGAGACCTTAGAGCGGCCAACGGAGCCGTTAAACTCGTCAGGGTGGTCCATACCAAACGGCTTGGGTTATTTAGACAACCCCGGACCGGTTCCACTCTCCCAGTTGACTGATGGACTGTTTCGCCCGTCAACACAGATCTAAGTCCAGAAGGGAGAAGGAATGTGTAGAGGAGGATAACAGATCCTAGTCATCAACTCTGAGTGTGAGGATCAACCATCGTTAGATCTAGGTAAAAAGCATGACCATTAACCCTTAAGTCCTTCAAAATTCATTTCTTCAGAAAAATTGGGTCATGGTTATAAGCGTAAGTGAAAACCCCGAATCTCCGAAAGCCGGAGAAAATCCTGGTCGTTGGCACCAGGAGCACACGGAAACATATTGAACACACTTCGTATTTCGGTGCTCCAGAAGACATGAGGTGTAAAGAGAAAAGGAGATCGAACTCCCAAAGCCCGAAGTAAATCTGGAGCGTTGATAGACGTGGGACACGTTTCTGTAGATCGAGTGTATTCAGAAGTCTGGCAGTCCATGTGGACTGGATTGTTGTTACACAAAGGAGACAGAACTCCCGAAGTTCTGAACTCTGGAATCAATATGGGCTATTGATTGAAGGAGGACACACATAAGTGGATCGCACAGTCCAAAAGACCGACTATCTGGGAGAAAGGAGGTGCAGTGGAGAAAAATTTTCATCCTACCAAAGACCTGAAGAGCAGAGAAGATGTTCATCGTCGATTGGGAGAGGACCTGTGGAAACAGATCCCGTGGTCCGCAGGTTTAGTACTCTGGAGGAACCGATGAGAAAAGTGTTTCAGTTTGGAAACTCCTAAAGGCCCGAAGGTCAGAGTCAATCGTGTCATCCATTTGCAAGGAGACACATGGCCCTAGATCTCGTGGTCCATATATTTGGTACTCCGTGAGATCGTAGGGTGAAAGTTAGTTTGAGTCGAGTCTCCTGAAGTCCCAAAGGTTGGAGTTAATATTGGTCGTTGGTTCGAGAGGGACACGTGGAATGTGGATCATGGCTCCTTGTCACTTTGGAGTTCGACAATATGGAGACTTGTGTGTGTGCACATATTGGAAATCCTGAAGCTCGATATTCTGAAACAAATCTCAGTCGTTGGTCACTGGAGAGTGGAGGACCGTCGATGTGGGGTCCTTCAGAGGTCCACCAATTCAGCGCTCAGAAGTGTTTTAAGTTGGAGCAGAGAGGACTCATGAATCCTAGAGTCCCAGAGCCAATCGTAATTGTTGGCTTTCAATAGAACATGGATCGTTGATTGAGACCCCTTCCCGATTTTTCCAGTTCGGCACTCCGGGGGAATAGAGGTGTGGTACTCTGGAAAGATCTGAGGCCTGGAGCCTAGAGTTAGCATGGACCGTTGATCTATGACGAAGAGACAGTCATCTGATCAGTTAGTTTGGAGTTAGATCATTCATGGGTATTGTGTGTTGGAGCGGGAGAAACCCCCAAACCCTGAATTTTCAAAGGTTGTGTGGGTCGTATATTTCAACATTTGATGGGGACCATTGATTCTTGCCTTATTTTGGTCGTTTGTGAGTTATCTTGTTCGAAGGAGAATAAGTATTGTGGTGTTGAAACTCCCGGAGCATCGAAGTAGCACCCATCAGCTAGGCACCTAGTTATAGCCCACGGTCACATGTGATTTCCACTGGGAAAAGGGGGGCAGTGCTGAAATTGATTTAAAAATGGGATTTCGGCCTGTGGTTTTATCTCGAAGTCACATGGAAGACTTTGTTGTTGTGTTATTACCCTCACGGACTTGGTTTCACATGTGGGGAACAAGAAAGAGGCCTATGGTATAGATTTTTGAGGGGTCATCAAGATCCTGAGAGATAATTCAGCTCCTTATTGTGAACAATCCTTAGACCGGGAGGTCGTGTGAGCCCCAAGAGGTGGGGGGGGGTTGCATCAAGTGGTATCCAAGTGGATTTTTGTCTGTAAACAACAGGTAAAGGAGAAAAAGACAAAGTGTTGATTCTCTTTGTGTGAAGAACTATTTGCAAGTTTGTAGTAGACAACAAAAATCCAAGTGGGATGAAGGAGAAGGATCATTTGTGTTCATGACAAAAAGGAGAGCATGTGAAGCTCTTAAGGTGAGAAGTTGGAGTACAACAAAAAGGGATAAATGAGTGCTCAGGAGGAGGAGCTAGCACAAGGTGTGCACCTACACTCAACAAGAGTGTAAAATCTCAAGGAAGGTTCCATCATGTGAACCAAGAGGCTAAGCAAGGAGAATCTTAGTAAAGGTTGACTGTAGCTCACAACGAGCAAGTGGAAGCTCATAGAATTGTTAGGAGGGCAGGAAGAAGGAGGAAAAATTCTATTGAAGGCCATAAGTAAGGTTTGAAAGGATACTGCAAGATGATGACCCAAGAAGAGATGGATAGAGAACTCAAGGAGACCCGAGAAAGGCTCGACAAGTTGATGCTGAGAATGAAACAAGAAGCGTGTAGAAGTTGGAGGTATGAATGGCCTATGAAGAAGAAAGTGAAGTGTCATATCTAACAGCTGATTGTCAAGAGGTAGAAGCAGATGTTGAGGAGATAGCTAATGTGAGTTGAATATATCAGTGACACAAAGGAGGAGGTGGTTTTCATTTGCGAACCCGAAGATGGAGAAAGCCATGGTGATGAGGAAGAGAGATCAGCTGAAGATCTCGTAGATTTATAGGAGGGAAATGAGAAGAGATTGGTCGAAGATCTCATAGACTACCAGGAGTAAAGAAAAGAAAATTCATATTTCCAGGTGGGCAAGGACAAGATGTGACTATCTGAAAGTCACAAAAAGAGTTCGGATCAACAAGGAGTGTTGATATAAAAGGTGAAATTGTCTGAGAGTCTCGAGAACTTAGTGAAGAGTTCATATCAACAAGTAGTGTTGATAGGAGAGGCGGAAGATAAAAGGTGAATTCTAATTATTGGGGGAATTAACATATTCCTACTAGGTAGACCAGCAGAGGAAAATGCATGCATTGCAGGTGAAAAATAAAGGAATCTAGTAGAGACTCTCGAGAAGGAGGATATGGAGAATATTTTAAAATATTTCCAAGAAAGGAGGAAAGAAAAGAATTCAATAGAATTGCTCAAAAAATTCAGCAAGGGAGGTGAACAGAGGACAACTGTAGAGTTGGAACCTGCAACAAAGGAGAAATAAATAGACATCATGGATTTTGTTGATCTGTGTGAAGAAGTGGAAGTCTTGGGAAAAAGGGTAATGGCACAGACTCAACACATCCAACAGGTCAAGTTGGAGATTAATGAAGAAGATGAGATGTAGAAGAACATACTACCTGAGAGAAGCCAACCAATAGATCAGTTGAACAAGGATATAGAGGAGATAAGGAAGTTTATATTGGAGTCAGCACAATAGACAGACAACAACAAATGGATCCTGCAGCAACAAAAGGACAACAACAACAATAGTATCATAGTAGAGGAGTAGGTGGACAACTCCAGAATGAAGTTTGGGACCAATGAGGATCTCAACAGGAGTAGCAGTGGAGCCATGAGAAGGAGCTCATGATTTTTGTCAACATAGGAGTATCATGTATGATAATCACTCCAACTCATCAGCACATTAGCAGCTAGTGCAACAACTCACTTGGAGGGAACAAATCCAAAAGAAGGGCATTCCACCTGTCACAATTTTGAGTTTAAATATCAATATTTAATGAAATTTAATGTAATTAAATGTTGAGGCTCAAGGAAATCTGAGCCCCTGTACTTTTACAGGATGAGTGTAGAGTCACCTTTAATGGCTGATAGTTAGGTGGATCTAGATCTGATTTGGACTATATGTTTATTTATTGTAATAAAGCCTTAGTGATAAGTTGTTTTTATTGTGAAGTGATAGCACTAAGGTAGTCTGGAGGGAAAGCTAGAGAATCCCCCTCATGTATAAATAATTGTAATTAAATCCAAGTAGAGAGAGAGGTTGATAGTCGGTTTTTGGAAATTGAAGAGATAGAGAAGAGAGGAGAGGAGAGAAAGAGATGAGGCTCTGTTGTAGTCCATCCTTGTATACATTGTAAATATTGTTCATATTAATACAAAAGTAGATTTCCCTACATATGAGTTTCCTCTGTGTATGTTCTGTAGGCAATCCAAATATGTTTGAATGTTTACTTTGAATGCATGTTTATGAATGCTATGGATGTCTAGATGTTTCGTTTGCAGGAATAGATAGACTTATCTATCTATGTGTGAGGTTCTAAGTGTTTTGGGCTCTCAATGCTAGTGCAAGGAGTGTACACCAAAGTTGTAGAAACACTTTGTGAAGCCAACGCAAGGTGTGCATAGGAAATCTGTTTCAATTTCGGAAAGAGCATGCCACATGGGCACACCATAACAGATCTTAAACTCAGAAGGAAATATTGTACAAAGGAGGCACATCATAGTTACTAAACACTCTAAGAGCGAGTTCAAGGAGTGCACCTACACTTAAGAAATTGTAAAATATCATAAGGAAAAGTTGTTGATCCAAAAATGATCTTTTAAAGACTTGGTTGAGTTTTAAGCATGTGTTAAATTACCATTCAAAAATTTAAATGAGGAAGGAGATCTTAATGAAATAATGTTGCATCCATCATAAAGAATACAAAACATAAAGTAAACATTAAGAACAACAAACCATAATTCCAATATTGTTAACAGAGTTCGACAAGGTTGCCTACGTCTCGGGGCCTATGTCTCAGTGGAGGAGGCTTTCTTATTAATCGTAAATACTGCAAAATTACATCAGAAGTATCTCAAATGGATGAAAAAATTAATTTTCTATGTTCTTTTTGACCTCAAGAATCCAACACAACTGATGACATTGAAAAATGTTGAGCGTAGCTCCCGGAAATGGCCTCCAAAGTTCGCTTCCTCAATGGCTTACCTGCATAAAAATGGCATAAGCTTCAAAAATATTTAGCATTATGTTGTTTATGCACCTACTCATGTTTTCAAAAACCTCTGGTTTATGTAGGATCTAATTTTGGGTTCTCCTCCCAATGTCCCCCCAAGATATGGCCTCAAAAAGGGCTCCAAATCCTCCAAAAAGGCCAAAATCCACAAAACTCAGGCTTAAATCAACAAAAATATCCAACCATAGGTTAAAAACCCAAAATTGGAAAATATTTAGGCACAGACCCTAGTATTTTTGGCTCCTAGTCATATGGTATGCCCATGTGGCTGAGAAACCATGCCCCTAAACCTCCACAGTCTATGTCATGTGGTGTTCCATGTGGCCTTGGTCCTGCCCTTTGTCAAAGGATAAGCCCCCAGTCTAGGCCCTAGTCGGTCGGGCTAGCCCCCCACCAACTGAGCTTATCCCCAAACTCCCACACCACATCAATTCAAAACAATTAACTACCACATGTATAAACAAGAAATAAACTGGCCTTGGTGGCCAGCGTGTGGTAGTTAGGATGTTTCCTATGTAGGAGGTCAAGGGTTTGAATCCTCTGGAGGCGGAAACGAATTTTTACCCAACCAATATTGGCCAAATCTGGGGTGCCATGTGGCTCATTATGATTGATCCATGTGTCACCCTATGATTGGACTATACAATCTAGTCATCGACCTAGTCACATGTACAGTTAGTTGCACAGTCATCCCATACACCATGTGTCTTCCTGTAATCTTGCTACGTCACTGTCATACCTGCCACATGTCATGTTGTTGTTGGTGCCATGTCACATCCGTAGAGACATGTGTCATACCCAGATTCTTCCACATGTCACCACGTTTACTTCCATACAACCACATCTCACTTTCATATAGTGCCATGTGTCGAAATTTTATAGGTCCAACTCATCTCTGAAAACACCAAAAATGAGTGACACGTGTCACCTCCTTGTGCTTCCATGTGTCCCTGCCGATTTCATCATGCTGACATCAACTAACATCATGCTGACATACTGTTGAAATCAACAGTACTGCATGTTGACTGTTGACTTTTTGAACTTTTTGCATGTTTCGGAAATCGATTAGAATGTGATAACTTTTGCATATTGTGTCCATTTTCAGAAAACAATACATGGTCAGAATCGACGCGACGAGCCCAACAAAATTTTGTTTGTTTCTTCAAATTCTGAGAACTTTTATTTTAACCAAAAGGGTTTTAAACAGTAATCAAGTGTAGGATAGGCCTCCCCACTTGTCCTTTGTATTTAAACTCTATCGTGTGCACATTTTGCATCATAATCAATTTCATAATAACCATGACAACTGGAAGCATATTCTTATCCATTTGAACTCGTTCACATCTTCCTGAATCCACTACCATCCATGTAGAAAACATTACCAATGATGACATCAAAAATATGACTGAAAATGAACCAATATGTTTGATGTACTTACACAACATTAACTTATCTTGAAGCAAAGTATGATTGAATTCCCACCCTACTACCATCTCATCTTCATGCTTAAGATCAACTACTTTAGTTGGAACAATTATAGGTGTCTTTCTTGCATAAGTTTCCTTCCTTAATTGTGCCATTGTTTGAAGAGATTGATTTGTTTTTATGTGATGAGCATGTACAACATATTTTGTCCTTTCTTTACTTAAGTGATATTAGTTATGTTCCCTGAAGAAGATTGTTTTGTGATCATATAAATAATGGCTACCTAAGACCATTCCACATGTTTCTAGCGACACCACATCACATGCTACTTCATCCACATACTTAGATGTAATCACAAATTTTATGATACATTGCTTTTTTATGGGCAAATTGTGATCTTTGCTTATCCAATTTAGTGAATAGTGTTTGTGATGCATCTTAGTTTTTTATCCCAATTTCTTAACCACTTCCTCTGAAATTAAGTTATATTGAGATCCGTTATCTATCAACGTATTGATCTTAGTATTCTTCATTACGACCCTCATATGAAACACATTACTTCTAGAATCATAAACATCGCCAATTTTACCTATCAAACCAATTGTTGTGATTTTAGACTCATCACTTGAATCATACCCCAAGTTTGTTGGTCGTGTTGTTGTTGCAACTGTTTTCCTCCCTTTCCTATTTTTCAACCACTTCGGTCTCTTTTCTGGATGCAATTTCCGGCAATGGTCATCATCATGCCCTTCTTTATTTCAATGCTTGCAAGAGAGATTATCTTCCTTCATTGTCATTGAATTTTATTTCTTTCCATTCCCCTTTCTTTTGTCTTCTTTCCTTGAAGATGATTCCCTTGATACACCAACTCTTGTTTTCCCTGCTTCAATATACATTTCTTGAACATAAACCTCATCAAGATTAGTAGGTCCAAACATAAATATAGTGTTACGAATATGTGTAGGTAAACCTCCTATATACTTCATAAGGGTTTATTGTGTATGTAATGGAATATTTAACATTAATGTCATATGTGTATTCTTGCACCATTTTTCCTTTTCTTAGTTTAAGACTTTGCCATTCAATGAAATCCTTTTCCTTATAACCCAAAATATAAAACCTTTTTTTAAGTGCAAAAAAAAAATCTTTCCGTGATGGAAATACATTACCAACTTGTTGAGTACCATGTTGCAAATTACTCTACCACCAGATGAGTGTTTCTCCTACCAGACGAAGTGGTGCCAATTTGATTTGGGTTGCCTCATCGTTGATTTTTTGCACACTGCAATAAAATTCCATCTGTCTAACCTAGTTATCAAGCCTCTCAGCATTGACTTCCCCATCATACATGGGAAATTCGAATTTTACATGAAGCTTAAGTAATGGCATATCATGCTTATGTTTATGAGAATGTTTTCTTGTGGTAGAAGTTGAACTTAAACTTGAAGAAGAAGAAGAATAAGATGGATATGAAGGAGGTGAAGGAGGAGGTTTAGGAGGGTCCTCTCCTTCTTCTCTTTTGTGTTTTTTTTACGATTCCCCTTGAAAAGGCCTCTTTCGTTCCAAGTAATCATCATAAAAGACATTTACCATCTCTGACATGGTGAAGAAAGTTCTTTGAAAATATCTTTCATTTTGAGAAATACCTTCTTATAATGTCATCTTATCACTTTGATAAGTCCTCTTTATTGATCCAATCTCTGGATATCCTTCTACAAGATCTCCTTCACCACTACTTATATTTTCCTTGGTAATCATGCAAACTCAAACAACCAAATGTCAACCTTCTTTGATACCACTTGATCCGAAAATGATATTTTAAAGACTTAGTTTATTTTTAAGCATGTGTTAAATTACCATTCAAAAACTTAAATGAGGAAGGAGATATTAATGAAAGAATGTTCTAGGCATCATAAATAATATAGAACAGAAATTAAACATTAAGAACAACAAACCATAACGCAAAGATTGTTAACAAAGTTCAGCAAGGTTTCTTACTGTTATCGGACTAATCGATAGGTGAAGACACTAACATATCTCCCTAGATCCACCTGGATCTAGAAAAAAACAGGACAGGACACGACTCTTTCTCTAAGTTGTAATCATTGAATCTGCTAGTAGGGAGTAACAAATGACATACCTTTGTATCACTTCCTTAGGTCTTTGTTTCTCCCGCTTCGCTCCGGTGCTCTCATGAGGTCAATTCCAAGACAACACAAACCAACCAAAGTGAAGATAGAAAAATATATTCAATGTTAACTTATGCATATGATCAAGGAATTACACAATAAAGTAAGAATGACTTTATGGGAAAGGGACATGTCGCTGTATCATATTAATTGAAAGTAGAAGATACAACCTGATTGCCTTAATGTTGCAAGATTCCTTTCAGTGACCCTTGGTTCCAATACACACACTTTATCTATACTTGCGTGAAGAAGATCCAATTCCTCTTGATAGACCAACTAGAGTCTCCAAGATTCTGTCTAAGCAGGGTTCTTCACACAATTCCTTCACCAATTCTTCAATTAATCTTTCTTAACCTTTTCCATGAGAAACCTTTCAATATATAGGAGAAGGAGAGATGGTTACATGGATGAGGATGATCCCATCAAATCTGAGAAGTCAGTAAAATCACAACCATACGAATGCCAACTCATTTTCTAGAAGATTCCCTTCTAGAACCCTTGAGACCTCTTCTCTTTTCCAAGCTCAAAAACAGGTTCACACCCTATGTATGGAGAAAATTGCGAGAATTTCACACCCTAAGTGAAGGTGGCCAGCAAGAATGAGGGATTCTCGCACCCTAGGCCATATGCAGCCTGTGAACTCACTTTGAAAATATGTTTTTGGAAGGAGACAAGATCCACTTTTCTCAGGCAAAAATTCCTTGTTGGGAGCCTGAATACACCATTGTTAATACATCACCAAGATGACCAAAATCATGTGTAACAGAATTCTCCCCAAAGTATGAGGCCGGAATCAGTGATAGCCGAAATACTTTGTAAACTGTGTGTGTATCAGAAACCAGGAGTGCACCTAATCGGAAACCTGCAAACAACCAAGCATCTGCAGAATATAATACCAGTTCTGAGGTAGGCATTTCCATACTCATACCACAAACGGATGTCATCATGAACGTGGGTCATGGCCACCAATCATACACCATGGTTCCATGCCGTCAAAAATACTACATAGCCACCAGAAATACACTGTAGATCTATGCGAGAAGATTCAAATTAGGACGACATAGCCACGTGACATACAAAGTGGATCTATGCGTCGATGCAAACATACATACTCCATCGCAGCCTGGATCAAAAAAATGAAACCCGGGGTCTTCAATCCCATCACCTGAAAGTACGAATCTAACCATGTGATTACATGTGCCGAAGTCGAACATGGTAGAAACCACTTGATTACCAGTCATTGATGCAACCATTAACAAGTGTGAGGGAAATCACCATTAATGTCAATGACTCCCAAGGTACACTAGTACAATCCAATGAATGTGAATAAACAAGATGAGGTCAAAAATTCAACGGAATCTCCCGATCAGGGGTCAATGATGAAAATCCACTGTCAAAAGCGAGAGAACCTGCCATTGAGGCATGCAAGTTCCAAAGTTCCAAATAATTTCTAAGTCTTGTTTCCGGATAATGAGTTGGAGTCAACGAAACAAAACTTGTCACAGGAGGGCCTTGATGTATTCCCCCATCAATGACATGAAATGAGTAACATATTTTGAAGGTGAAACAAAGTATGATGTAGGTGGAACTGGACATAGGAAAGGTTGACACGGAGAGAATGGACAACTACAGATGGCCAACTCAATAGAGGTTTTGGATGAACTTCTCTTGAACATATGAATGACATGACCAATGATTTGGCAGAACTGACTCAGAGACGACTCAAGATATGACCTTGTAGCAAGTTGAATGAGAGGAAAATGGATTTCCCAAACTGGCTTCAAATAATGAATAGAGGCTGTCATGTTCAAGAGCGACACTTACTGCCAATAATATGAATACGAAAACACATCCCTTTCCCAAATTTTCCCCCACCATTTCTGGCGAGTACCTCTTTATTTTTATGAAAGCTTGAAGAGGATAACATATGCTTGTTGATGTAAACTCATCCTTCGTACGAGTCCCTTGGATTATGTTTAATGAACCCTAGGAAGGAGCGGTTCGGTCCCATTCCAGGTCTTTTGATGTTTGTTTAACGAGTCCAAAGATAGAAAACTCGAAGGTTTTTCATGATTATAGAGTCTGGAAAAACACTCAAAAGAGAACTCTCTCAGTTCCTTTTTCATAAAGTAGTCTGATGAGACCGAAAAAGAGATAAATTATCTCCCAACAGATGCTTTCTTCAAATACTTTAACGAACGTGAAAATAGCAAGATCGCTCGGCAATATTTTCATGTTTAGAGAGTCTGAAAAGAGCTTAAAGAGGACTCCAGGGGGTTCCTTTTTCGTATAACATTTATGAGCCCGAAAAAGTGATAAAAGTATGATCAATTACATTCTCATGTATTTTCGAGCGTGAGAACGAACAAAGACCAAGCTCAAGGTTTTGTCTAAAAACCATTAAAAACAATTAAGCATGCGATGAAAAAGAGAAAATATCCGTACTCCTTCGTGTAGACTTCAAAGTCATTACATCTTCAAAAAGTTGTACTCATAGGCATATTAGGCATTAGGTTTAATAAATAAAACAATAATAGAAATCAACAAAAATGGTAAAAAAATAAATATAAGTGGGTAAAAGCTCTTTTACCATAGTCATTGTGACTTTGCCAAGAATTTAGCCCAAAACCTCTCTTTTGCCCTTGAATTTCAGTGCTTGATTGCGGAAGGGATAAGCAACCATTTGGTGAACCGTCTCCATCAGTGAGGTAATCTCCTTGTCTTCTACCTTTTGATGGTTCGAAAAATTCAAGTTTTTGAGTTTGTTTTAGGGCCAAAACTTGCGCTGAGGCGTTCTCATAGGCTATCCATACGGGACCTACGAGAATGCATGATTCTCGCAGGTGACCCCAAAGGAACCTATGAGAACCTCGCATTGTGCTAAAGGAGCACCTGTGAGGGCCGCAGAATGAAAAATTACTTTGATTTTTTCTCAATGAAAAATATGCCAAGGCTTGAAATGAGTTGTTGACTCTCTTCTGATGGTTCTTGTGTAGGAAATTAACCATCACGATGCTGGAGTGGCACGAAAGAGAGCATGAAGAGGATGATTCTGTTGCTGGGAATGACCCGGGCACCATTTCCGCTCTTCGAGACTGTGGTCTCTTGAAATTCTTTCGGATCCCAGGTATTAGAGCCCAAGTTAGGTTGTTCGAGTATCTCGTTCATATGTGGGATGTGGACCAACAAGTATTCCACGTGGGGGTCCACACATTGTCCTTAGATATCGAGGATGTTTACTTCCTAATAGGATTGTCACAGCATGGGTACCACGCTAGCTTGACCGGTAGCTAAGGTGGTGGGATACCTATGAGTGAGTATTGTCGTTAGTACTGTGTTCCAGAGGTGGAAAGAAGCAAAGGAAAGGTGGCCATTTGGGGGGTCTAGGATTTGACCCTTCATACCGTCTTGTTCACCATTGCTCATATGGCTGGGAGAGTTTCTCCACACATGGCTCTCCAGATCTATTTTGAGTACGCCATAGAGTGTACTGAGCTTCGGGTCTTTAACTGGTCATATGCAGTCCTTCGTAGCATAAAGAGGTAGTTGACAAAATGCAGGAGAGGTAACCTAAAGAAATTCGAGTACGGATCACTTTTGGTGTCCTTCTATGTTGAGAGGGTTCCCCTGCTGAGGTTGCAAGTTCAATGGGGTTTACCAGCTCCACAAGATCCAAGGATGTTGAGGTGGTGCAACCTCATGGCCCAACATGTAGCTGGGCCAATCATCAAATACAATGATTCCTTCTTTGACTGGTTGCGGCCATAGATGCTGATGGTCGATGATTATGCCTATGCCAAGTTGGATTTCCGAGGGGATCCGAATTTGGCCTTACCTGAGGATGCTCAGTGGGGATATCTAGGTAAGAAGTACACATTTTTTCACTTTTTAAATGTTTTTATGAGTTTTATCATATGCAATTGTTTTTATGTTCGCCCAAGAACTGATCAAAAATCGCTTTTGAATGACACAGACATGGGGCCTTATCGACCTCCGGGTACCTCTCCTATTCAGCAATGAGGAGAGGTGGCTCCAGTGCCACAATGGGATGTTGAAGATTATGAGGCAGTGGAGAAAAACTTAGAGGGGTTTACTGTTGACATTCTGGACATGCCTATTGGAGAGGTCTCACAACGTTATTAGTGCCATACGGTGCGCGTGTCAGAGTCTATTGGTCGACTGCTTCGTAGGGTTGCCCGGGCAGTCGTGTGTTATCGTGAGCGTCACCCATGATGCTACTTTGTAGAAGCTATGAGCTTCAGATTTTGAAATTTTGGTCCTTGGACAAAACTTTTTGTAAAAAAAAAACTTTTGATCGTTATATACATATATATGGCTTCTACCGGCTTATATTGTGTTATGTGATACATGTGATGTGATTGGTTTATAAATGGCCCAAATGTCTGTCTAATACATAGTTAGCTAATGCATCATTTAATGTATTTATACATCTAGGAATGTGTTGATACTCAATATAATCAATATAACGTTCCAAGAGGCAAATTCGTAAATATACCCTTAATAAAGTAGGACTTCGAATAGCATAGACATTACTTAACTATAGTACTACTAGTTGCAAATCGAGTAGTACAACCAAGTGACGGATACCGAGCAAGATAGAATCAATCAATAATTCAATAACGGTGTTATACTCTGCAATATTGTTGGTTGCATGACTAAGACACACACCTCGTAGAGTGATAAGTTCGTTTGTAGGGGCGTAAATTTCCCAAGCAGAAGAAGTAAGGTTCTGAGTACTACAGCTAGCGCCATCAGCGAAGCCAATGTTGGGTAGCAAAGACTCCGACATCTGGAAACCAAACACAACGTAACATAAGGGCAGAGACCAGATAACAAAAAAGCATACTACAGTAACACACAAGAAGTATGATACAATAAAATGCAAGTACTCATGCATAGGTGATCTTAGGCATAGTACTTCTTTAAGTACAACCCATTTATGGGTTCACTCAAAGGGATACCATCGTAATCTACTAACTCGTAAGCTCCTTTGTCCAAAACTCGTTTAACGATATAAGGACCTCACCACATGGCTTCGAATTTTCCATCTCCTAGCATATCCTAATCTTGTTCGTAAAGGAGAACTAGATCTCCTTCAGAGAAAACGCGAGGCTTGACATGTTTTTCGTATTGGGCCTTGACACGTTTCTTCTGGTCTTCTATGACTAGAGTAAAATCACGTCAAGTTTCGTCTAATCGCATGAAATACAACAGGCGTTCTTCTTTGGCAGAAGTGTTTGGTAGGAGTTCGACGACTAGTTTTAGGGAGGGTATCTCACATTCAATCGGTAGGATGGCTTCTAGACCATAGACTAACCGGAATGGTGTAAACTCGGTAGCAGACTTAATGGACGTCTGGTAATCCCACAATGTTAAAAACAACATTGTGTGTCAACTCATTTTGTGAATCCCTGACATTCATCGAAGCATGGTTATGAGGACTTTATTAATCACTTCGACTTGGCCGTTGGCTTGTGGGTAATAGGGTGTTGAGT
Organism: Picea engelmannii; assembly: GCA_009831015.1. Taxonomy (NCBI): domain Eukaryota; kingdom Viridiplantae; phylum Streptophyta; class Pinopsida; order Pinales; family Pinaceae; genus Picea; species Picea engelmannii. The sequence goes on along the minus strand of ML776783.1, from coordinate 557,296 downwards.
TTTCATGGCGAAGAACCAACTTTTCAGTGAGTTCGGACATCATGAAGTTTCTAAAGTGGTTACCATGATCGGTGATGGTAGCCTAAGGAACACCAAAACGAGCTATGATGTGATTGAATATTAAACCTTATTCAACATAAAATTAATATAGTTTTTACCAAAACTCTCGGTCAACCCTAAATTTCTCCTAAAAAAAGAGGGTTTCACCCAGCCAAAACGCAGTTCTTTCACCCGCCTCATCACTATTTAATAAAGGCTCTTCTCTCACTATCTTTCTCAGACTTTTTTGGTCCTGATGATGGATCCTGTTATGGATCCGAAACGTCGACAACCAGATGTCTTAAATACTGTGGTTCTTCCGACAATCTCTGAACATGAATAATGTCGCAGTCTTTCTGGTGTTGTCAAATGTTGGCATCGCCTCAGCCCATTTTGTAAAATATTCTACGGCTACAATAATGTATCCATGCCCCCTGGCCGAGTGAGGGTGAAATGTCATGAAATCGATACCCCATTTCACAAATGGACTTTCGGAGACCACAGGGTGAAGAGGAGCAGGATGTGATTGTATTTTATGGTTGTAGGTCTGGCAAGCATGGCATTTTTGGATGGCAATTATATAGTCATTAAACAAAGAAGGCCAAAAATACCTTCCTCGTAGGATATTCTGGGTAGTAGCATACCCGAAAATATGACCACCACAGGCTCCAGAATGTCAATCATTTAAGGATTTCTCGTCTTCGTCGAACGTGAGGCAGCGTCGAAAAACTGAGTCAATCCCACGACGATAAAGCGTATCACCGAGGATAATATACTGATGGGCTTGGTAGCGTATTCGACATCGGTTAGTACTGGACAAATTGGGCCAGAAAGTCTGGGTTTGGAGATATATAATGATATCTCCGTACCAAAGATCATAGGAACTAATTAGGAAAAGGGATTCATAGGGTAATGAATCAGCTGCTAGATTTTCCGTTTCGGAGTAGGGAAAGTCGCATATCAACTCGGAAAAAACTGAGGATTTCTTGGACTTAGCACATTCGAATTCTAAGTCAAACTCCTATAGTATCATGATCCACTTGGAGTATTTTCCCCCTAGCAGTTGATGAGTGAGAATGTGTTTCATAGGGTTGCAGTTAGAAATTACCATAGTTTTGTGAGAGAGGATATAGTGCCAAAAACATTAGACTGCTTGGACGACTGCTAAGGCCAGTTTTTTGACATGTAAATACTTGGTTTCAGTAGGTGTTAGACTTCGACTCAAGTAATAGATAACATGTTCGTCATGAGAATCGTCCTCCTGGACAAGAACCATAGCGATGGTGTAATATGAGGCTGCGAGGTAGAGGAAATAATCACGATTGTAATCGGAGGGGAAGAGAAGCGGAGCACGTGTCAAGGACAGTTTCAAATCTTAGAAATCTTTATTTGCGATGGTATCCCATATGAACTCAGACCCCTTTTTGAGTAGTCACGTAAATCCAAGAGTTATCTTGGCATAGTTTGGGATGAAACAACGAAGAAAGTGTGTTTTCCCTTGCAAACTTTGTAACTGGCAAAGTGTAGAAGGAGGAGGGAGATTGAGAATCGCCTCGACCTTCAAAGGATACACCCTGATCCCTTGACGTGAAATGATAAATCCTAGAAGTCGGCTGAATTCTACACAGAAAACGCATTTGTGAGGATTCAAGCGTATATGGTAAACACGACATCAGAGGAAAATGACTCAGAGGTGTATTGGATGATCGACCCAACGCATGGAATGAGCAGGTAAGTCATCAAGATATGGCTGCACAATGTGCTTGATATCATGGAAGGCATAAGACATAGTGCGCTAAAAGGTTGCGCCAGCTTTTTTTAGACCGAAGGGAAGTTTCCGATAGGCAAAAGTGCCCCAAGGACAAATAAAAGCGATTGTGTGTTGGTCCTCGGGAACAATATTGATTTGATTATATCCAGAGAAACCATCCATCAGAGAGAAGATTTCACTTACGGCACAATCATCGACAATCTGGTCGATGAAGGGGGTAGGAAAGTTGTCTTTAGGACATGCTTTGTTAATATCCCTATAATCAATGTACACGCGAATTGTTCCTTGTTTCTTGTCAATCAGGACAAGATTGGAAACTCAGTCAGTGAGAGCCACCGGGTAAATAAAGATGGCTTTGAGAAGTTTCTCGACTTCAAGCTTGATAGCGATCGCTTTACATGGGTGAACTAGACAAAGGCATTTTCGGACAGGTTTAGCATCCGGGTATGTCTTAATCTCATGTATCACAATGTCGGGGTCAATACCCGGCATTTCTTCATAGCTCCAAGTGAAGACGTCACGAAATTCTTTGAAAAGTGACTTGTAGGTGACGATCTCGTCAAGGGAACACGAAGCTCCGATATGCACATTTTCGACAATTCTAGGTTTGATGGATATGTCGAGGGGAATGGTGGGTGAGATATTTCTTAAGTTCCCTTCAGAAAACATATTGTGTGTGGACTCGGGAACGGTGGAAATGATGACAACGGTCACCGAGGTCGAGTTCTGTTGGTAGCTCTCGATGGTGTGTTGTTCCAGGAAGAGGATGGAACGATGATGTCCATTGTCCTAGGGGGTGTCTTCCATAACAGACATAATCATCTCGTTTGTGGGAAAAATGACACGGAAAGGATCTGGAGATAAATCACCAAGAGAGGGGGTAGAAGGGGTTGTCGATTGAATGGCCTGATAGGTGGGCTCAACCGGACTCAAAGTCATTTCATCATCCTAACGAAGATGATCTTCGAGGTCGGGTACCATCCATGGGTCATGAGACGCAGGGGTTCTGGTGGAGATCATGTTGATTGAAGCGATAGAGGGATATGGAACATCAGGCGGTGGTATGGGGAATGTACCCATTAACGAAGAGTCTTTAAGAAGACCCACACCTACGTTCTCGTATCCGAGGGGGGTTTGGAAATAAACAGTACGTTGCCAGTGTGTGTATCCAAGTTAAAGAAGGCTAATTGGTCGATGGTAATTACCTTTCCTTGATGTGGGAATTGTACAACACAAAAAAGAGTCGACACAACTATGCGCATGGAATCAATCCAGCTACGACCGAGAAGGAGGTTGTAATCGAGAGGAGCGTCAAAGACTTCCACTTCAACTTGGACCATTTTTCCTTCTAACGTGATTGGCAGTGAAGGGAGGAAACCATAAGGCTTAAAATCAGAGCCATTAAAGACTTTGAGTGTGTTATGGGATTCATTCAAAGAGGGAGAGCCAATGGCTTTCCAGAAGGTAATAGACATGACACACGTCGAGTCACCCTCATCGATAACAGTTCTACAAATGTTTTTGTCGAAGACAATAACTTGTATTTGAAATGCGAGTTGAGGGGGTAACCTTGGAATGTGATCTTCCAAGTCAAAAATTATTAAGTTTGTGTCCGTGGGGTCAATTCCACAGATAGCTTTCAACAGTTCCTTCCATTGTGTAGGACAACTTTGAAGGACTTCGAGGGTTGACATCGTGGATGGTGCTTGGGCCAGATCTTCAACAATGTTATAGTTATGGGCAGCACGGGCATGAGGATTGAAAGTTGATTTCTGAACGATTCCCTTTGGAGGAGGGCAAAGGACTATGTCGAGGCTTGGTCGTTCGAGATGAAGAGGACCGTTGGTAGGTGGAGTCATGAGAGATGGTTGGACCAATGAAGGAGGTATAACATCAACCTTCTCTTTAGAGGAAGAATAATATTTGGCTCGAGTGGTAAGTGTGATGTCACTTTGATTTGAATCACCTGTATGCATTAAGACATAAGATGTAGTGGAGGGGGATGGTTGGTCATGAATGACCAATTGGGCCTGTTGTTGAGAAGGGAAGGGTTGTGACAATACGACCGTAGTGGGCGGTTTCATGGTCCCTTGAAGGAACTTAGTAACCTTGGCATGTCATGGACAATCCTTAGTGTAGTGATCATCACCACAGATAAGAAAAGGGTGTCGAGGTTTTCGCTTATCCCTATCATCAACAGGTGGTGTTTTGGTTCTCTCTGCTTACGAAGTATTTTTGTCCTCCTTATTCTTACCCTTTCCTTTTCTAGATTTGTTTTTACCGACGGGGGTAGATTGGACAGCATTTACCTCAGAAGTCTTGCCGGTGGAAGGGGTAGGAGACGAAGCACTTTGAACATTAGAATAAATGGGTTTGGGTTTGTTGTTAGAGGTGGAATGTGGTTGGGCATGGAAAGTGTCAATCACATCGTTGGCTGCATGAGAAGCAACAGGAGTAGTTGAAGTGGCAGAAGTAGAAGGACGAGGCGCATCAGGGAGTAAGTCGTAAAGAGTACCCATTTGTGAGTAAACGAGGTCAAGGTATTGAGCACGACTAATGGCATGTTCTTCTATGACAACTCCACCCATGGAGATGTCACGACCAATGTCATTCACAAATGATTTCGTGAACCGCTCTTCCAACAACTGATAGGGAAGTTCGAGTTTTATGAGACATCATCTTCGTCACCACTCATGAATGTGATTGGAGATATGAGTGGCTTTGTTTTGTTTGAAAGAACTCAAAATCTCGGTCCTTGTTTCATAATGGATCAGTAACTGGTAGGGTGAGGAAAACCATAGCGAGTGAGAGTTCGTTGAAAAAGGCATAAACGAATAGAGTCATCCATCAAGGAGTTGGATGAGCACCAAAGGTGAAAAATCATGACGTGGTTGTTCGGGTCCTCTCTCTCTTTTCCATCAAATTTAGGGATGTCAGACGGTAGTTTGGCTGGTATAGCGGGCCATTGGGGAGAGTGATGAATCAGATCATTTAAAATCCTCGACAGATCGTGGAGGTCTAGGGTGGCTAAGTGATCTGAAAACGGATCCAGAAGCCTGATAGGGCTTGAAAAATGCTCAAAAATGAAAGTGCTCGGAATGTGATGAAACCTAATCCATTGCGTCCGGCTCGTCCTCCTGATTCTGGTGGTATAATTTTTATGTCAAACGGAGTCCGTATGGAGAAGATATCGCGTTCTGTCYGAAAAGCCAAACAGGCAAAATTTTGGATGCTGACTGTACCTGTCCGTACAGTCCGTACAGACACGTGTCAGTCCGTACAGCTGACGTGGCATGTCCATATGGTGACGTGGAGGTACCAGAACACGACACGTGGCAGCATCAGATGATGACACATGGCAGCACAGGAAGGTGACACGTGGCATGTTGATTTGGCACTTTTGGCATGCGGTCGGACCAATATTGAGGTGACATGTGTCACCACTCACAGGGTGACACGTGGCATGATGATGTCATCAGGTGACGTGGCACGCTGACGGGGAAGACACGCGGCGGATGACTGAGAAGTACAGCAGGTGACGTGGCAGATGACAGGGCAGCTGACGTGGCGGCACACGTGGGCCAATCACAGGCCGACACGTGGCACGTTCTGATAGGTTTAAAAATGCCACGTGGCCCACTCACAGGGTGCCATGTGGCGCTGTATGATTGGCTCATTGGTATGGTTTTGAAAATTGTTGGACTCGGTCGGGATTGAACCCGCGACCTCGGGGCAAATAGTGGACTAACGGAATCGGCTAACCAACTCGCCGGCGGGCAGTTCTTGTAATGTATTTGGCATAAAAGTTATTTGAATTGGGTTTAAAGTTAGCCGGCGGGAAAAAAGGGTCGGGGCTTAGCCCCGACCCTCGACGCAAACGATGGCATATAACCATACCCATAAAACCCGGGGCGGTTACCACAGATAACGCACGGTTACAATATTTAAAGCCACCACAAAACGCGCGGGAACTGTTGGGCCGCACCATATGA
>ML776783.1:479348-531138 GCA_009831015.1 Picea engelmannii | reverse complement strand
TCGCCTGATGTTGATGAAGAATACCCTTCTTGTTAAGGGGGAGTGTTGAAATAATGTAACTGTGAAGAGCATTCTTATTATTTTGTTATTGGATTAAATCCCCATTGTGGATTAATCATGTTATTATTATTATTGGATTAAATTCCCATTGAGGATTAATCATGCCATTATTAATATTATTGTTATTAGATTAATCCCCGTTGAGGATTAATCAAGTCGGTAATTGTATAAGGACCAAATCCCCTTTTGCGGATTGGTCATCGGGCAATTACAAAGTGCAGAACAAGAAGTCATCCCCAGCAGTTATAATGAAAGGGCCAGAATTAATAAAAGGTGGATTTACCCACCCAGAGTGAGAGGTCGGCCCTACTAGATGGTGACTCTTCACACGTGCCAGATTGATATAAATAAGAGGCTAGTGCCTCACTTCTAACACACACTTCACTTGCTCATGATATTATGAGGCAAGCTGCAATTACAAGTTGGTGAGAGAAGAAGAAGGGTGGCGCATCTCTTGAGGAGGACATTTTCTGTATTGGTTGAGTTATCTCTTGAACATTGTATAAGCTATTTATGATAAGGAAGTTTTTGCTGGGTTTTCTTCCCCTAGAGGGTTTCCCAGGATAAATGTTGTGTCTCTAATGGATGTGTATTTCTCAGTGATCTTGTTCTTATTATGCTCTTATCTTTATGAAATGCAAAGAACTATAATAATGGCATAAACATTAACACAGTCGACCTTGGGAATCCATATCTATGGATTACATGTTGGGCCTTCCTTCTACTAAGCATGGAAATGACTGTGTTTTTGTGGTCATCGATCGATTCTTGAAGATGTCCATTATGATGGCCTACAAGAAGAATATCACAGCAGAAGCCACTGCTAAACTCTTCTTTGAACGAGTGTGGGTACACTTTGGGATCCCATAGTCTATCATCTCACATCGGGACAGTAGGTTCCTTAGTACATTTTGGTCCAGCCTCTGGTCGATGCTGGACACCAAGCTCACCAAGTCCACAGCTTTCCATCCGCAACTGATGGCTAGACAGAGGTCGTCAACCGGATGATCGTACACATTCTACGCATGCACAATTCAAAGCATCCATGCACATGGGATGAGAGCCTCCCCTATGTACAAAACAGCTAAAACCGGACTCTCCATAGTTCAACCAACCACATCCCCTTTCAAGTGGGCTTGGGATTCCAGCCACTATGTCCCATTGACATAGCCATGCCATTTGTGGCTACTCAAGAAGATTCGGCTCATGTCCATTCTAAGGCTGACAAGGAAAACAGCTTCATTGAGCACATTCAACACATCTGCCAATAGGTTCATGACATCTTGGACAAAGCCAATGCTAAGTACAAGCAGTGACATGATCAACATCGGGTGCCACACAACTTCCAGGTGGGCGACAAAGTGTGGTTGCATTTTCAAAAGCAGTGCCTCGATGGACCCCACCGCAAGCTCCATCCGCTCCGATATGGGTCGTACACCCTCACCAAGGCTATAGAGGAAAATTCCTTTGAGCTCAGCATTCCACCATTCCTTGGTATGCACCCAGTGTTCAATGTGGACCGCCTTTGGCCCTACTTTCCACCTCTACTAGACACATCTGACATGGAAAAACAACTCACACCAACAGAGTTAAATCCAGACTGCATGGAACAAGCCAGAACTGATCAGATCATGGATACACAGATCAAGCACACCCAAAAACAAAGGATACCGCTATATCGAGTTGTCAAAGTAGACCAACTCCTTCACCAAGGCAAGTGGCTCACTAGGGACCAAGTTCAACAGAAGTTTCCTCGTCTCATGGAGGAACTCAACGCAATGGGTACCATTGCTTCCTAAGGGGGGAGGAATGATCCAGGTGGATATTGGTGGCCACCCACCTATTCCACTTGGACCCCCACCATTGCTTCTTTCAGTTTTTCAGTTTCCACACAGTTTACTATTTTTAGCAGTTTTTTGGGTCCTGAACTTCCGGAGTTGTTTTGAGGCCTTAAATGACATTTTTTGGGAAAACGGGGGGCAACATGGATTATAGATCATTGTTTCTCACCCAAAATTTTTATTCCTCGGATAGATCTTTCTAACGAGGTATGGAACGTGTCAAACGGAGATCGTATGCCAAAGTTATGTCCCCGAGAAGTTGATGTACCAACTTACCCAAACGGGGCCCATAGTCTTGGCGTTTCATCTCCTAGGGTTAGGTCTTTGGATGTTTAGGGTTTTCCATTGTTTCTCAATAATAATAGGCCTTCAAGCCTCATTGTAGTAGCCGCCACATCTCTTCTCAGAGATAAGCTACCAGCACCCTAGCTAGTTTATTTCCATTATGTCTGTAAGCATATTTCAGTCATTTGTTATTAATGAAATGAAGTCTTATTTCCACTGCATATCTGCGTTTATGTGTATTTTTGTATTTCATTGTGTTCCTACATAAATCCAGATTAGGCTTCCACATGTACCTTCTAATGTCATCCTAATGTCACCTGACACGTCATGCTGACGTATTGTTGACGTCATTTGTAAATCCTGTTGACTTTGACTTTGACTTTATGGCTTTTTTGTGTGTTTCAAAAATCGATCAGAACTCGATAACTTTCACATATGGTGTTCATTTTTAGAAAAACAATATATGTCCAAAATTGACACAATGAGCCCGACGCAATGGCACTAGTTTCATCCAATTCTGGGAACTTTGATTTTTAGGCCTTCCTGGATCCATTTGGATCAGTTGTGCAAGGAGTGCACATCATAGTTACTGAATACTCTAAGGGGAAGCACAAGGTGTGCATCGGTGAGCCTAAAAATATCAATACATAAGGAGAGTTGAGTGCAAGGATTGCACGAAGACAACGCACTGATTAAGTGTTGGTAAATCTTAGGAGGAAAAGCATAGAGTGTCTGGAGATCACAAGAAGTCATTTGGGGAGAACAAAGGGACTGAACCATTTGAAACTAATGAGTTGAAAGCTATGGAGGAAGAGTGTGAGTGTCAGGAGGGCACTAGAAACTGTTAAGGGAGAGAAGGGTCGAGACCCTTTGGAGTCCGAGCAATTACAAGCTCAAAGAGGAGGTAAGTACAGTTGAGTGAATGAAGCCAACACAAGGAGTGTAGAGGCCGAAACACTCATAGGTTCAGATAATCTCAAGAGAAATAACGCAAGTATGCACAGAGCCCTACAAGGAGTGCAGAAGGCGAAAATGGTCCAATTTACAGACTATAAAAGAAACACAAGTGTGCGCTCACACTTCATTCAAAGTGTTGAACAATATTAGGAGAAGTAGCATTTTCTAAACACACAGAGAGTCAGAGGAATTGACCCTATAGAGGAGGAATTCAAAGTTCAAGCGTTTGATAAATTTAGAAATCCTTCATTTGGAAGGAAAGTGAATTCAAACACTAAGCCATTTGAAAGCTCAAAGAAATGCTTCATTAGATGGAAGGATGAGTTGTAGAAAAGGAGGAGAATATACATCATCCATCAGATTGGTTGCGGGAAGCAATCTGGACTATCATATCTAAGTCCAGATGGGGGAAGGAATGCACAAAGGAGGAGAACAGATCTCAATCATCATATTTGACTGCGAGGATCGATCGTCGTCGGATCCAAGTAAGAAGCATGACCATTAACCCTTAATTCCTTCGGACTTCGTCGCTTCAGCATAATTGGGTCATGGTTATAAGTGCAAGTGAAAACCCTGAAGCTCCAAAGGTCGAAGAAAATCCTGGTCATTGGCACCAGGAGCATGTGGAAAAAAATTAAGCACACTTAAGAGTTTGGCACTCCAGAAGACCTGAGATGTAAATTGAAAAGGAGACCAAACTCCTGAACTCTCGAAGCCCAAAGTAAATCTTGACCGTTGATAGATGTGGGACACATGTCCATAGATCGAGTGTACTCAGAAGTTTAGAAGTCCAAGTGGACCGGGCTATTGTTGTGAAAAGGATACGAAACTCCTAAAGTTTTGAAGTCTATAATCATTCTGGACCGATGATCATAGGAGGACATGCGTCAGTGAATCACGTAGTCTGGAAGACCAACTTTTCAGGAGAAAGGAAGCGCAGTGGAGAAAATTGTCATCCTCCTGAAGCTTCAAAGAGTGGAAAAAATCCTCACTGTCAATCAGGAGAGGACATGTGGCAACAGATCTCGTGGTGCGAAGGTTTAGTACTCTGGAGGAACCAAGGAGAAAAGTGTTTCAGTTTGGAAACTCCCGAAGGTGCAAAGGCTAGATTCAATCATGTCCATCCATTTGCAAGGATACATGTGGTGCTATATCTCGTGGTCTATATATTTGGTACTCCGGGAGACTAGAGGGTGAAAGTTGGTTTAGGTCGAGTCTCCTAAAGTCCCGAAGGCTATATTTAATATTCATTGTTGGTTGGAGAGGAACACATGGAGCATGGATCGTGACTTCTCGTCACTTTGGAGCTCATCAATACATACACTTGTGTGTGTGCACATCTCAGAACTCCCAAAGCTAGGGATTTTGAAGCATATCTCAGACATTGATCATTATAGAGTGAAGGACCACAGATATGGGGTTCTTCAGAGGTTCTCCAGTTCGATGCTCAAAAGTGTTTTAAGTTGGAGAAGCGAGGACTCCTGAATCTCGAAGTCCCAGATCCAATCATAATCGTTGGTTGTTGATAGAACGTGGACCATTGAGTGAGACCCCTTTGGTAGTTTGCCAATTTTCCAATCTAGGGGAATAGAAGTGTTGCACTATGGAAATATCTAAGTCCCAAAGCCTGGATTTAGCGTGGACCATTGATCTGTGTCGAAGAGGCAGTCATCTAATCGGTTAGTTTGGAGTTCAACAAATCAGGGGTATCGTGTGTTGGAGCGGGAGAAACCCCTGAAGCCCGGATTTTCGAAGGCTATGTGGGTCGTAGATTTCAACACTTGATGAGCATCGTTGATCCTCTCCTTAGATAAATCTTCTGTGAGTTCACTTGTTCATAGGAGTGGATTTATTGTGGTGTTAAAACTCGGAGAGCCCGAATCTCTGGAGCATCGAAGTAGCACCTATCATCTAGGCGCCTGGTTATAACCCACAGTTGCATGTGATTTTCTTCGGGAAAAGGGGGCCAATGCCAAAATTGATTTAAAAAGGGGATTCCATCCTACGGTTTTATCCCAAAGTCATGTGGAGGGCTTCGTTGGTCTATTAGGATCCTCTCATACATGGTTTCATGCACAGGGAAAAGGAAAGAGGAATGTGGTAGAGAGTTTCGAGGGCTCAGCAAGAGCCCGAGAGCTAATTCAGGTCCTTAGTGTGAACGATCCTTAGACTGGGAGGTCACGCGAGCCCCATGAGGTGGTGGGGATTTGCATCACCCTTGTATATTTATAATGAAAATAATGATACAATGTTCACTTACCTCTTAAGGTGGGGTGACCTTCCACTGAGAAAAAAATTACAAAAGACAAGAAAAACAATTACATGGTATCCTATCTCTATAAATAGATTTTACATAAAAAAAACTCTAAAGACTTGTTGTACCCTCACTAATAGGTACCAACTACCTAGTGGGATTTATAAAGTGGACCCTTTGGCATTGAATAAATACCCACTACTATCTAATGGGACTTATTCAACAAGGATTTCCTCATACAACAATTAACTAACTCTTATGTAGCATAAAGTATGGAGGTTAGGGTAGGACCCTAACACCAACACATTATAATGTTTTTATGTTCTATATAAGGGATGTAGTTATGATCATATTGAGGCTCGTCGAGAACCTAATACTATACTACCTCCTACTAGATTTGTCCCACTATTGAGTAGGGGCATGTTTTTTCCTCGCGAGTTAGTCTACCTATCACATATCGATGTTGAGGTGAAGGGTGTTATGGAAGACACCATGTGCACTTTATTGGGTAGTATTTTAGTTGTTTTTGTTGGGGAGATATCCAAACCATCACATGTTTCTATAGAGCCTAAAACTTTATATGTTGTGGCTGGTAGTGTACTTGATTTGTTACCCACCAATCAATTATTACAGCACACTATCAACAACGAGGATGCATATTTTTAGTTATACAAGAGATGTACAATAGATCATAGAGGTGAGGTACAATTTTGTACATTTTTTCATGCTTAAATTATCTTTATTCGTCATCCTTTTATCATATTTTATTACATGTAAAATCAATATATTAAGTAATCTTGTTTTGTATTTATGACATGTATATGTTAGAATTAAATGAGATTTACTCTAGAGAATAATCAATTTCTCATCCACACATGGTATATGTAAAATACCTAGTTAGTATATGGTTCATTTCTAAAATTATATGGCTACTATGAGTTATAGATCTATTTTCCACCCTATGGACACAAGGAGGACCTACCGACACTGCCATGCTAAGACACCCTTGTTTCCTTGTATTTCATATATTTTGATGGAGGTCATGGAACTCTTATCTATTAAGATGCAACTGGCCATGGGTTGCATCACTAGCATCACTCGGATAGTCATGGGCTACATCATTGCAGCCCATGACCACCCATGTCACCTTCTATAATTGATGAGTTACATGGAGATCAATGAATGTTGAGTTGTCTCTCTCATGATATGAGCTTGGGAACTCATAATGCACTCAAATTTCACTGAGTTCTAGAGATCTAAAAGCATCATGTAGCATCCTCAATCAATATATATAAAGAAATCATTCCAAGGGATAAGAAGAGGGAGAATCCAACTAAACCTATGTTGTAGGATTTCAAAGGAGCCCTTTTATAGATTTGGTATTTATATCAGGTCAAACTTTCTTGTGTGAGGGATAAGGAGGAGTTGGAGCAAGGTCCAAGAAGAATCTAAATCAATACTTAAGGTAAACCATTGATTGTTGTACATTTTATCCACTTTTAATATATATGTATGGTTTTCCCCGTCCAATGTTGGTGTTTTCAGTTGTAAATGGTAGATATGTTATTTCCTTAAGTAGATTAGATTAGATATAGATTGGATTTGAACTTCCTAATGCTTGAAGAGGTTTGAGTTGGTTATTTTTTATCTCCTTATGTACAAGGAGTAGGTTGCAGGAGTTGGAGATAGATCTCTAGAGATGCATCAACCATAAATATGCAAGGACAATTGTCGATAATCAAGTATGTCATTCTATATCCTAGCATAAGTAGTAATAAATCTAATAGATCTAGTGGAAAAATTATTATTATATATCTGGCAGTCTGTCTCAGATCACAGGTATATCTAAGGGAGTTCTCACATCTCTACAAGGGGTATTTTCCATAACATTATTGGCAACTCCACTAGGGAAGGATATTTGATTCTTCCTTAGTTTTGTATTTTCCCTTGTTCTTTTGATCTCTGAAACTTGTTTGTTGATTTTTACCTTCCTCATCGCTCACTAGGTGATCATATCTCTTAGATCATTTATATCTAAGATAGATATGGGAATTTTTTCCCAATTTCCTTGCACGGTCACACTCTATCATTGAAAACCAGAGAAATTGGTAGCAATCTGCTCCACTATAGCCTGTAACCACCTGCTTACTAGTTTCACTCTACACTACTACAAGGTCATGACCTATCCTATAGGTGACTTTTTTGGGTTTTTCTAATTTTTTTCCTTCAAAAATATGTGTCTTGGAATGGTTTGAGAGCCTTTCAAAGGTATCTTAACATTGATTTGATCCCTAGTTAAGGCTATTATTTAATTTTTGTGTTTCCAAGTGAATTTGAGGTGTTGAGTGTTTTTGTTTGTCTTGCTTGCTCGTGTGATTTTGATACCTAGAAAGTAGTGACATGGGAAACACATGTAACAATATTTTAATATTTTTTGGTGTGTCTTAGATCACATTTACATTCATTTTGTGTGTGTTTAGAGGCTTTACATTTCTATATATTTGTCAAAAAAAAAATTGTTTTGCTTCCTGTGTATACATTGGGATGTGCTCGTTTGCATCGCTACTAATATCACACATCCCTTAAATTTTGGTTTTTGTTAGTTTTGTTTTCATTTAATTTTATTTATTAGATTAAGAAAAGTTTGCATTTCATAAGCATCCTAGGGTAGATATTTTTATTCTTTTGCTTGGAGATTGCACTGGTGTGTTTAGATTTTGAGAATTTTATTAAATTGATTTGGTTGTATTGTGTGGTTAATGAAAGAGTGTGAGATTTACATTTGGTTTAAAAATACAAAAGTGAAATATATTTCTTCCCTTCCTTTAGATATATTTCATTGAACAAAAAAGTGCATTCTCTTGCATGCATATTTTTTCCTTTTTTGCATTGGAGTGTCAAAACATCACTAAAGTCTCATCCCATTACCCTTGAGTAATCAACAGTATAAGAAGAAAAGTTCTTAATTTAAAATTTATTAGACCTTTTTCTTCATACAAAACTAACATTATACTAGGATTTAGGGCCTTGGTGTGAGGTTGGACAATAAATTCTACAAGGCCACAAAACCAAAACTAGGAGTCACTAGTGAGTGTATAAATCAATTGTCACAATGAGTGCTTGTTGGGAAGCTCCTATAACATGGGATTCAAGCACTAGGTCACATTGGGACAAGTGGAGTGATACCACCTCTTCACTTTTCTTTGTCTGTTGGACTACCACATGTATGTGGGTTTCAATAGTGTCACACCTCTATGTGAGGTAGCAATTTTTGAAGTAGCTCTTCTCGAAGCTTCGATCTTAGTTTCCCTACCCATGACTATTTTCTTAGTCAATGATTGTGAGGTGGTAACCATAGTGGCCTTTCCTAGGTATCTACAGAGCTGACTATGGGTGAGAAGTGCCTGTGGTACCTGGGGAAGATGTCAAAACTTTGTTTCAATTCTTATGGAGGGTGCCTTTCTTCATAAGGGTACTTGTACCAAGAAGGGATGTTATGTGTGAGCTATTGTAACTATATCACATATTCAATAGCCAAAAATTTTGGGACTTGGAATCCCTCAAAGGGTTGGTTTTCAGGGCCCCTCTATCCACTAGATTTCATGTTCACAGCCTAGATTTTCTAGGAGTGTGCTCTTTGGTTTTATGTCTTAGTCGGACATAGATTGATTTTTGTTTATTTTAATAACCCATTTTATTCACCAGTTGACCAACTACTTCATTGGTCCCATAGACAACATGAACTTTCTTCTGAGGTGGAGAAACAACCTCCTATTAAGTGGAGGTCGGTGACCAACATAGACGATGTAGAGCCTATAGATACACAAAGGGATTTTGAGGAGAGTGAGTGAGTATAGGTTAAAGTGGTTGATGAAAGTCCTCTACCCAATTATAACCTTCCTTTGATTGATCATTTTGACCCAATACTCCTTAGGGTAAGGGAACTTTTTAGTGATCGTTTTTCTTTTTCAGTTATCCTCACGTGATGTCAGGAACAAGTGTTTTAGAGCATATTCTTCCACCTACACATGTTTTACAAAAAACAACATTTTCAATATTCCTTCTACAGGATATCATTGAAATAAAATAACACATTGTGAGAGGAGAGACACCTTGCCAGTGCCTTTTGTAGAAATATACAAATGTATCATAATAGAGATCATATTCAATGTGATATAAACAATAACAAGTGTCATGAATTGTGTTGGGCCTAATATACCATAGTTTCAATTTATCAAACATGTGAATGGAAATATTAACATCAATATTTATTTATTTAAATTCCTCAAAAAATTAAACTTAAATCATCCCCATAATGTTCTTACAATGCTCTCATACATGCCTCTTGAAAAGTTTCATCACAAAAATGCTTCTGATATTGTATATCATGAGAATGGATTTCCCAAAATTATACAACCTTCTATTTAATGCCTTATGGAAGTCTATCTCAATAGTTTTTCTTTCAAATAATATACCATCAAGTAGATTCATCATTTTCATATGTATAGACCTTGAATTTATTATGAATTTGAAATTATTTTCTTAAAACATAGAGCAATTTTCACATTGCCATCAACATTTACCTTCTATAAGTCCTTAGTTACACAATAATAATTGTAAAATTTACCCTAAAAACAACTTGGATATAATCTTTTCTTTATTTTCCAAATGAATATAATTATTTCAACACATTTTATGATACATTCTTACATTCCTTTGTGTGTTTAGCATCTTGAAAACCCAACTTTATTGTTTGTTTTATCAATCCATGTAGGTGTTGGAACATCAAACATTGATGATTCATCACACATCTCTTGGGTTCAGTCAGTTGAAAGATCAACCTTCATCTAGATACACTCGGTTAGGTGATCAACCAACACACTACACCAGTCGGTTGAGTAGTCAACGTGCTTGTCGGTCGAATAGTCGACCAACAGTCAAATATAGTTGGATGATGGATCGACCAACCCAGCAATAAACTACTATTTGTATGCATAGGTGGTCGAGTCGAGTCATGTCTAGCCAATTAGATAGGGAGGATTTCACGAAGTCAACTCTATTTGTCGATGGTTACATGTGGACAAGATCTTTCGGATTATATGGAAGTTGGTTAGATATTGAGACTATAAAATAATACCTTCTTGTGGCCCAAAGGGGGAATATATAGGGTTAAATTCATATGATATGACCCCAAGGGGGGGAATATATGGGGATAAATGTATCTATAATGTGTAAATATATATGTAATAGGGTTGTCCTAATAGTGAAGAGGCCTCTTGTGTTGGTGTGAATAGGTATATATAGAGATCATGTATTCATTATTGGAGAGATGTGAAATTTGATGTATGAATGTATTTGGTTATTTGGAGGAGATTCTCCTATTCTTTAAGAAGTTATTGTGTAACTTATATATATTTTATTTGTTTTCCACACTCACATTGATGTACACGGTGTGTAACGTTTTTTTGTTATGGTATTTTAAGGATTTGGTTCATTACATATGATTTCAAAGCATCGATCCTAGGCTTTTTCTTACTCAAGTAAGTCATCTTGGAATTTTCACTATAACATTTTTGGGGGGCCACTTCAGAAAGTGAAAATTGGATTATGTTTAGAATACATATTAGGGTAATTTTGGTATAAATTTAATATTTTGGATCATTGTACTTTCTAAGATATACCCTATGGAAGATAGGGTTTTTGAATAGTACTATAACTAGTCTCAAACATGTGTTCCGGGTAAAAACATCATATATTATTTATAGAAGATCCAAATGTAGTGAGACTAGTTGAATTGGGAAGAGAAAAAGTCGTAGTATTTTGGTGGTAAATTTCAGAATCAGTTATCCAATATTGGATGTGTGGCATTGTTTTCAAGTTCACTCTCCAGAATAGTCAAAAAATCAGCAAGGTTTGGGAAAGTTACCATAAATTTCACTTGGAACATGAAATTTTGGTCAAAACTATGGAATTACAGAGAGGATATATCAGAGTACTACATTTCAAAATTTCAAACTCATAGGGGCCGAAATTTTAGAAATACATCAGAAGGAAGGTTGGCCAGAAGGACAAACTCCAAATCAGGGTTTCAAAGGTATGTTTACTTAAAACTATCATAACTTTTGATTGGGATGTCTGATTGAGATGATTCAAAATCCATTGGAAAGAGAAAAAATAGAAGATCATATTGGAATAAGTATTATAACTATTTTATATTTTTATTCTTAATATAGTGAGGTTGTAAGTTACGGGTTGGGGTTAGACCTCAATCAAGAATCAATGACAATACCAAATTTTTATGGAGATGATGATAAAGACAAAAAAAATCCTATGGAATGGTTGAGGATGATAAAGAAATCTAATATGTGACCTTTTATGTTAGGATTGTACTTGAGTGGTAAATCTCTTAAGTGGTGGGATAACCTTGATGAAGGTACTAGATTCTCCCTCTCATGGGAAATTTTTGAAAAAATCTTCTCAAATAAACGGATAAAGGACAAAAAAATGTAGGAGGTGCATAAAATTTAAGTGGAACTAAAGGAATAAAAATAAAATGTATCCAAATTGCAAAAGGATAATGAAGAGATAAGAAAGTATATTGCAGAGAAAAATAATGAGTTCGTCAACATGCAATCCCTTAATGAATCACTCATTAAGGATGTTAAGAACCTAAAGAAAGAAAAGAGTAGAAAATCAAAGTGGGAAAAGGATGATTCAAGGGAAGAATTGAAAAATAAATATGAAGAGATATGTATATTATGAAACCATAACAAAAATCAACTAGATGAGGTTAAAATATTGAAAGAAGAAAAAAAGAATTATCAAAATCAAGAAGAAATGA
Source organism: Picea engelmannii (assembly GCA_009831015.1). NCBI lineage: Eukaryota > Viridiplantae > Streptophyta > Pinopsida > Pinales > Pinaceae > Picea > Picea engelmannii. Next base: position 518,900 of record ML776783.1, on the reverse strand, counting down.
ATATCTTGAATGAATAAGCTACCAATAGACTTGAAGAGGAAATTTGCAAGAAGATTTAGGAATCCCTATATACTGATAAGTTAAAATTATAAATGAAATCCAGAATTGAATAAGGATGTCATAATTTGATAAATGGGGTGACATTGCAGCTTCAAAAGGAGAAAGAAGACAAGATTCAAGAAGGTCAACAAAATATACTTGAAGAAGTTGAGCTTCATCTAGAGGATGTACATGCCAAATATGATGGTATTATCTCCAAATCTAGGATAGAGGATAGAGGATAGAGGATTCCATTGTATAAGATAAAAATATAGATGAAATGCATGTGTAGAGTGAAGGAAAACTGTCAAATGTGAAACCATATCGACACCCTCATTACTAGAAAAGATTTCAATGAAGACAAGAAGGACGATATCAACATTATCAAAGAAGAATATATAATACTTGTCAATATTCATGGAACAAGGCATCACAAAACCATTATTCAACTAGACATTATTATAAACCAACATCTACTACAAATTGGTGAAGCTTCAACAACAATACATGGAATCAAGGGAAATAAAATTATGCTACAACTAGCCACCAAGGATTACGACTGAAAATATTTGATTTTTGATGAATGTATCATCATCAATGGAAAGAAGAAAGTGGGAACATAAGAAAATCATATTACTTGGTTTCATCACATGTGAATCCTTTAATTGCAAAGCTTTGAGGACAAAGATTTTTTAGGGAGGGTACTATGTTATGAACCAAAGGGGGAATATATAGGGTTAAATGTATATGATATGACCCCAAGGGTGGGAATATATGGGAATAAATGTACATATTTAATGTGTAAATATATATGTAGTAGGGTCATCCTAATAGTAAAGGGTCCTCATGTGTAGGCGTGAATAGGTATATATAGAGATCACATATTCGTTATTGGAGAGACGTGAATTGTTTTGTATGAATGCATTTGGTTATTTGGAGGAGGTTAAACTATTATTTAAGGAGTTATTGTGTAACTTATCTATTTTGGAGTTGTGCTCCATGCTCACATTGTTGTACATGGTGTGTACTTATGTTATGTTATGATATTTTAAGCAGTTGGTTCATTACATACCCCTTGGGTCATTATCAACAATGTGAATTGTGATTGTGCAACTGATCATGCAGATAAAGATGTGCAATATGCATTGTGATGTTTTGATCACAGTGTGCTCTACTTAAGTGTTGTAATGGTGTCTTTAGACACCACGTTTGTTTAAAAAAAAAATCCCCCTCTTCCATTATCTACAGTACAGTGTTCTTTGTTTCATGTTGTGTTCCACCTTATTCCACTGCATGGTATCAGAGCTGATGGTTTAAACCTTGACATGTTATACACAGACCTTGTTGAATCAAATTTTTTGTGTGATCGACTTTGGGGTGGTGGTTTGCAAATTGGAACTTATTGAAATAGACCAATATGTCTAGATATCGAAGACGAATTCAAAGACTGATCCTATTGTTCTGAATGGATCAAATTATGTAGTATGGGATCTAGATATGGAAACCCTATTAAAGAGTAAGGGATTGTGGCAGTATACCAAGGTTGTGATTTCAGATCCAACAAATGCATAGGCAAAGTTTTTTATTGATGGAAAGAAGTATGAGGTTGTGGGGGTCATCATAACCTACATCTCACAGGAGATGTGATTTCACCTTAGTGGAATTGACTACCCTCATCGGGTCTGAAAGAATCTTAAGACCTTGTTTGACTAATTCGATGAAAGCCACATCACGTAGTTGGAGAAAGAGTTGATCTCTCTCGATCCTCATTCCATGTGTCAATGGAGGACTATTTAGCACATGTCAAAGAATTCCATTTGAAATTGGGTGAATGTGGAAATAAATATTAGAAGAAGGATGGAAAACTCATCAAGTTGGTCCTTATGAATTTGATAACACTATTCAACGTGTTCGTGTCGACTTTCCACAGCAATTGGAAATCACGTAAGGAATATGGTAAGGATTACACCTTTGAAGTTTTCTGTGAACTTTTGATTATTAATTAGAATAGATTACTTGAAGAAGGAAATCTTGGTGGTATACACCATGCCACTTGCTCAATGGTAAGGAAAAGATAGATTCCAAGAATAGAGTGCAGTCTGATGCTTCTACACAAAAACCTGCATACCATGACTAGGGACCCCAAACACAACCATAAAAAGGTTGAAAGAAGAAGACATGACAATATTGTGGAAATATTGGACGTGTGGAGAAAAAATTATTTAAGAAGCAAGATGATTTAGAGGAGAAGGTTAAATGACTTGAAGGAGACGTGTCCATTTTTCGCCGACCTGTTGATAATTTCACCTTCCAAGTTGAGACTTCTCATGATTTTTTGTCTCATATTGTGCAAAATGAATGGGTTTTTAACTCTAGGTGCACTCATCATATGGCTAAGGATTCCACTTTATTCATGAGACTGAATAAAAATGAGGAGAGTAAAATCTATTTTGTTGATGATTTTTCTCTCGATGTTTCTAGTCATGGTGATGTAACTTATTGACATGGGAAGATTTTCGACATCTATCATGTGCTAAATACAACTTCCAATATGTTGTTTGTTTCTTAGTTGACACAAATAGGTAATATTGTGTAATTTTTTCTGGATCGGTTCTATGTTCGTGATTTGAAGAAAGGGAAGTCGATTGTCACTAATGGGATTCCCGACTTGACATAAAATTTGTACAAGTTCTGGGATTCGACTTGACCTAAATATGAACCACTCTCACTTGTTTCTCACACCGATGAGAGAAGTTGAATTTGGCATGAATGAATCAGACATTTGAATTTATGAAGTATATAGACATTGTAAACTTAGAATATGGTTATTGGTTTTCTGAAGGTATTTTCCCCTAAAGGAGTCTGTAAGGGATGCAAGATTTGGAAGCATCATTAGGCACCATTCGACTCTAGAAAAGTGTGGCGAGCACAAAATATACTGGAACAAGTTCACAATGATGTTTGTTGTATCAATTTACCTTTATTGGCTGGTGCAAGGTACATTTTTACTTTCATTGATGATTTCTCTTACTTCACGTGGGTCTTTTTCCTAAAGAATAAGAATATTATCTTTGAGAATTTCAAATAATTCTCTTCCTTTGTTGAAAAGTAATGTGGTCTCCCAATCAAGTGCTTGAAATCTAAAAATAGTGGTGAGTATGTCAATCGAACTTTTGAAGAATACCTACTTCAATATGATATTGACTAGAAATGATCGGTTCCTCACACACCTTAGTAAAATAGAGTTTTAGAATGAAAGAATCGTACATTATTCAAAATGGATAGATATCATTTGCAGGCTAAAGACCTGTCTCCTCACTTCTGGGCTAAAGAGGTATATTATGAAAATTATCTTCTCAATCTCATCTTGACTTGAGTTGTTCCTTCCATGACTCTAGTCAATGATGGTATGGGAAGAAGCCTTTAGTCGGACACCTATATGTGTTTGGATGTGTTTCCTTGGCTCACATTTATGATGATTGCAGACATAAATTGGATGAAAAGAGTGATGCTTCCATCATGATGGGATACTCTGAAGAGATGAAATCCTATCAATAGTTTGATCTTGTCAAACAATAAATCATTGTCAAACGTAATGTTCGGTTTGATGAGAAGTATTTTGGTGTTAAGTTGTTGAACTCCTCTTCTATATTTATACAAGACAATCCATTTTATGTTGTCTCTAACACTGGTACTCATGCTCCCCTCTTTAGTCCTTCGATTGTTCAATTTACTTTTCTCCCTCTCTCGACTAGTATGTTGACCTTTGAGTCGACTAGTCCGTCATCTTCCATTTCGACTAGTCCACTGATTAAATATCCTTTAACTTTTGATTGACCTGATGAAGTGAACCAGGGCTCACCTCTTTATTGTCTACCCCGATGGGATACCAAGAAAATTTAAGTTGTTGGAGTTGATATCAGAGATGCCTCTTGTGGATGTCAGAGTCAAAGTCAAAAGTAACATACTATAATTTCCTTGATGACTTGTGTTCTTGAAAAATATAACCTTTTTACCTACTCTGATGCTGAAGGATGACCTAAATGGGAGTAGGACATGAATACTGAAATTGATTCTTTGTCGAAGAATCATACTTGGGACTTGGTTCCCTGACCATAAGGAAGGAACATTGTGAAGTGTTGATGTGTCTACAGGACCAAATTTACCTCTGAAGGTTTTTTTGAGCGACATAAAGCATGCCTCGTCGTGAAGGTATTTTCTCAACAAGAAGGCATTGAATACATTGAAACATTTTCCCCTGTTGCAAAGATGAACTCTATTCAACTGATTATTTCCCTTGCTACTCATTTTTTATGGAAAATCCATCAGATGGATGTGAAGAGTGCCTTTCTTGATGGAGACCTATATGAAGAAATTTACATGGAATATCCATCTGGTCTTGTGACAGATTTGAATATCATTTGTATACTCAAGAAGTTGCTTTATGGTTTGAAGCAGGCTCCCCAAGCCTGGTATTCTAAGATCAACAACTTCTTTATTCAACTTGGTTTCAAACTGTGTGAATATGATCACAGCTTGTATGTTTTCCACACCAATGGAGACACTCTAATTGTTGTTGTATATTTCGATGACTTTCTCATCATTGTGAATAATAATGCTCTCATCTTTAGATTGAAGAAACAACTGGCTACTCCTTTGATATAACATATCTTGCCACTCTACATTATTTTTTAGGTCTTCAAGTATTTCCACTTTGTGATGTATTTTTCATTTATCAATCTAAATATGTGATGGATCTATTGGCACATTTTAATATGGTTGATTGCAATCCTTGTGCCACTCCTTTTCAGTATGGATTGAATCTTACTAAAACCTCTCAAACACTCGTTGTCGATACTACACTTTATCAACAATTGGTTGGAAGTCTTATTTATCTTACTCATAGTTGACCTGACATTTCCTTTGTTGTTAGTGTGGTTTCTCATTTCATGCAGGACCCCAAAGAAATCCATTGGAAAGCATTCAAACTAATTGTTCTCTATCTGAAGGGTACCACTCATTTTAGTATCCAATATTGCCGTAGTTCAGATTCTCTAGTCGGCTACATCGACTCCAACTTGGTTGGTGATGTTGATGATCGGAAGTCCACTTCTGGCTATATGTTTCTCTATAGCACTGGACCTTTGGTGCGATCATGCAAGAAAAAAAGGGTAGTCTTCTTGTCTACTAGAAAAGTAGAATATCGTGGCATTGTTCAAGCATCTACTAAAGCAGTTTAGATTCACCAACTTTTGGGAGAACTTGACCTTTTTTGTTCAGACCTTGACTACAATCTACTGTGATAACCAAAGTGTCATACATGTTGTTTAAAATCATGTTGCTCATAGTAAGATGAAGCATGTTGAGCTCAATTCTCACTACTTGAGATAGTTGGTTCATGAGAATGTTGTATCTCTTGAATATTGCAGAACAAAAGATCAAGTTGTTGATATCTTCACCAAACCTTTAGTTGAAGCCAGATTGATCAAGCTCCACACAGTTCTTGGGCTTCAGGAAGATACAATTATGGGGGGATGTTCTAGTGATGTAATTTCACCTTCTAAAACTCTAGAGTTGTGTGTTGATGGGGGGTATTGGAACATCAAGCATTGATGGCTCATCACACATCTCTTGGGTTCAATCGGTTGATAGGTCGACCTTCAATTGGATATAGTTGGTCGAGTGATTGAAAAGCACACCACACTATTTGATCGAGTAGTCGACCAGCAATATGCATTGTGATGTTCTAATCACAGTGTGCCATGCTTAAGTGTTGTAATGATCTCTTTAGACACCGCATTTGTTTTTTTTTTTAAATTCCCCCTCTTCGATAATCTGTAGTATTATGTTCTTTGTTTCATGTTGTGTTCCACCTTATTCCCCACTAATAGGATTTTAACTTATGTAATCACTAAATTTTGCTCAAAAAATAACTTAATTACGTTACTGACATGCTCTCTAATTGTTTGATGAAAGATCGGATCCCCAAATTCTTCTCTTGTGTTTTCATCCAAAATTTCTAAAAATTCCCACCCTTTTCAAAACCACTACAACTTATAGTAATTCTTGAAACTAGAGAGGTGATAGGGTCTTGTGACCACTAATTAGATTTTATCCTTGTATAGTCCAATTAATTTTGTGTGCATATATGTTACATTTAAAACATAATATATAAATTATAAACCGGAGTATAAGTCAAAACTATGAATTTAATATGCATTAGGGAAATGGACTGAAGGTTGGGAAATGGGTTGACCTACATTTTTTCCTATTGTTCGCTCAATTCTGCTAGTATTTAGCTTGTTCTCTCTCTAGCCTTCTCTCACACTTCATGTTCATCAACCATTGGCGATCATATATCATTTTGTGGTTTCTCATATGCATCATAGTGATTGTAAATTAAAATGTGGTTTAATATGAGATTTTCATAATTTTCCTTTCATTGTTTTTTCCATACACAATAACAAGGTGAGTTGTACAAATGGGCATGCAAAGGGGTTTTTTATTTTGAAGTTGTTTCATGTGAAATTGTGTTAACCTTTTCATGTTTTTAAGTTACAACAGTATCTCTATCAAAACATTTTTTTAATAATTTTGTCACAAAATATTTCATCAATAAAAACTTTTTACAATTTTGTCACAAAACTTCAATCAATGTAATTCCTTGATCAAACAATTACATTTTGTGTAGATCATGATCATATAATTCTTTTTTAATATTATACCTTGAACATCTGGATACTGATTTGAACTTAAGCGATTTCACTGGTAAAGTCTACAGAGGTATACATACCCTACCCTCCTCTGGATTTGAACTTCTGACCTCTTAGGAGAAAATGCATCTTCTTAACCACAACACATTCTCTATACATTGTTTTTAATTAAACATCAAAATTCACAATACCTCAATAAGTTATAAGTTTTAAGGTATTCAATTTTTGAAAAATGTAAAATCAAATTTTCATGGAAAACGTCAAATTTATATGCTTAAATTCTGACCAATTATGAGAGAGAGTTGACAGGTTTTATAAATATTTAAAAGCTTGCACAAAATGTTTCCACAAGGATATGTTGTGTGCTTGCCAATTTGCAAAATTTACACTTCTAAGTTCAAAGTTACTTTTCTTGCAGGGTTTTTTTGTGATATTATTTTAAATTTCCAATCAATTTAGAAGTCTGGTCGATTTTCTGAGTATCTAGGTTGATTTAAAATGAAAAAAAACCCTTGAGATAAAGTTCTGAAATGCATGAAACTCTGATCCATACAAAACTCAAACTACATCTTAAACTCTGACCTAATTCAGGTTCATTATTTTACCTGAAAAACGGATCTGTTTGCTCCCAAATTAACGTACTGCATTTTTAAAATAAATTAAAGAGATAAAATAAAATATTACCTCGTGACATTCTCACGTAGAGAAGGTACTATATTCTTCCCCTATGAGACTTTACTGGCAGGAGAATCATAGTTGAAAAGAAGAGATAACCTTCAAACTTTTCAGAGGCGGCTAGAGATTTTACTCAATCTTGACTCTATAGATAATCTTGTAAGTTTCGGAAACAAAGGACTGCGGGGGTTCGAGTATGACTGGGGCGTGCTCGGTATGAAGGAGAAGGTGGTTGAAAGCCTCAGAATCATTTCTGAGGCAGACGTGGAGAAAAGCGACCATAATTCCACCGGAAAACCTTCGCATGGGCTCCCGCGCTACCCCGTTCTTGCAAAAGAAAGTGAGGGGTCCAGTATCGTCGTTTTAGAAATCCATAGGGCCGAACTCTGACACCACGAAATGATAACATTGGACACAGCATTCACTGAAGAATTCTCGGTGGCTTACCCCTTCAGGAGCGCAGGGAGGGACTAAAAGGTTCCACTTCGCCCCGAGGCCCGACCCGATCACCAAGGTCGGGACGTTAAGATCAAAGGAGTGAGGTTTATAAGTGAGAATAGGCGGCTCAGTTTGGTGCCCACGACCCCTACCATCCACTGGGTCTATCCCCACCAGGGCCGACAACTTTACTTGGCTTCAACCAGGGCCAACCCGAACCCCACTTTGCGGCCGCGGCTGTGCCCTGCTATAGCAACATACTACAAGTCCGGCTGGACCTCGCCGGGCAAACAATAAGAATTCCCATCTGGTAACCAGTTGGAGATCGTGTCGCGTCGTCTAGACCTAAAAAATTACCGGGATCTCTCGAGGAAATATCACATAGATCTTGACTACACTACATTGGTTGAAATGAATACGTTATACTGTTTATTGGTTAATTGGTTCTACGTTTTGACATTTTTTCCACTATATTATTTGGTTAAATTTTGGTAAAAAATTGTTGGATTTACAGTGATTTTTGGCTTTAAAATCTGGTAAAAACTTGTTGGATTTGTAAATTTAAGTGGTTAAGTCTATATAATTTGACAAAAAAATGTTGGATCTGCAGATTTGAGTGGTTAAGTCTACCTTAAGAGGGTAAGGGAGTATTTGCATTTAAAACATTAAGAGAATCTTTTCAAGGTCACCATAGTTTTGTTGAGTTAAAAGGTTAGGAAGGTTGGTAACTAATAAATATTTTGAAATTGAGATCTAATCTATAGGGTCGACAATCTAAGAGAATGATTTTTGTCTTCAACCTTTTTAGTGTCACAAATGTGAGCGTTGCTTTTTAGGAATTGACCAATGTCCGGTTTCACTATGAAGCTCCTGAGAATTTGTTCTTATCTTAGCAATGCTCATTTTGTTCTTTACACTTGTCAAAACAGATCTAATAGCATGGGATCTACCGAACCAATCTGCAAAACGTTGTTTTTTAACAAATTGATAATCTATAGGGTTGATTACATCCTTATAAATACCTTAATTTTATTTTTTCCTCTAACTCTTTATCACACCACATTTTTTCCTTAAATTTTGATTTGATGATATTTTTTTAAAGTATCATTATTCTGTGAAATGGTGTCTTCCATGATTTCTCAATAGTTTATCCAAGAATAGTTATTTTTATGCCATCCTTGCTTGAGTTCGATGGTGGTTACGACTCGATTTTGAAGCGATGTTCTCAATGGGAGAAAAGCTTGCCTCTAAGAAAAAGATAGAATAGGACGCATTTCCTTTAATTTTGAGATTATAGATTATAAAATTATTTTGTATTTGTTGTATCTTTCTCCATGATTCAAGTTGATTAAAATTATTAAATAATTTACCTTGTTTAAAATAAATAGATTAAAAAAATATTTAAAATGTTTTTTTTATAATAAATAATTATATTGGTTAATATGTTACTCTTTATGTTATATTGGTTAAAATTGATTCGCATGGGATTAAGGGTATCCTTTATAAAATGATTTAATAAATATTTATATCGGTTAATATGTTACATTGTTTAAATATGTTATATTGCTTAAATAAGGGCTATCTTTTTATAAAATGATTTTATAAGTTGTATTTTAAAAAGTTAATGTATTTATCATAAGGTATCAAATTATATTGATTTTTTAAATGTATAATGAATATTTTATTTACTCATTAATTTTTTGAATAATGATTTAGTAAATGTTTATATATGTTAATATGTTACATTGTTTAAGTATGTTATATTGGTTAATTTTTTGAATAATGATTTAGTAAATGTTTATATATGTTAATATGTTACATTGTTTAAGTATGTTATATTGGTTAATTAAGGATTATTTTTTTATAAAATGATTTTATACGTTATATTATATTAGTAATTATTAATCGTTAATGTATAATGAATATTTTATTTGATAATTAAATTTATACGTTATATAAGTTATTATTAATCTCTTAATGTATAATGAATATTTTATTTGGTGATTAATTTTTGTATTTTAAAAAGTTAATGCATTTATTATAACTTATAAAATTATATTGATTTTTTTTAATGTATAATGAATATTTTATTTGTTGATTAATTTTTTGAATTTTCAAAAGTTAATGTATGTTTTTTTTTTTTTTTTATGTAAGTTTTGAATTTTAAATATTAGATTTATTAGAATTTGTTGGTATTAAAAAATAATTTTTGAATTTTTAATATTATTTTTATATTGAAAAAGTCATTGTATATTAGGTTTTTAATTGTATATTAAGTTTTTAATTTTGAATATTAGTTTTATTTGTTGGTATTAAAAAGGAAGTTTTGAATTTTGAATATTAGTTTTATCTATATAAATTTATTGGTATTAGTAAAAAAAATTATATTAAAAAGTTGATTGTATATTAATTTCTTTAATTTTATAATTTATGAATGTTTTAATTTAATAATTGATTATATTTATAAAATATTCAAAAGTGATTTATGACTAAATTATAATATTCAAAAGTAATTTATGTGTATTTTTTTTATTATGAGTGTTTTACTTATAACACTAGCATAGTTAATTATATGTTTTCATCCACCATTTAGAATGAGACAAATAAGCATCTTTAAGTCTAGCAATGCCAACTCATTTATTGGGGATGATATCATTCTCTAAAATGTGATTGACTTTTGTAAAATAGATTTTGATAGTACATATTTTTTTTGTTTTGAGGACCATTTTTACCTCAAAATTCTCCTAATAGATTTATCATCAATATGTCTTTACGAAAACTAATAGAACAAATACCTTGACATCGTATACTCATACCAGAACTAATAGTACGCATGGAAATATTTGATGTTTTCAATTAATGATTTTGTGTTAGCCATTGTAACCAACCTCACCTTATCTTCACATTCCCTTGCAACAAATAACAGTACAAATACCTTATCATCACATGCCCTTACCACAAATAATAGTACACATTGAAATATTTAATGGTCCCAACTAATGAGTTTGTGTCCCATTTTAACCAGCCCCACCTTATCGTTGCATGCCCTTACAAAAAATAACAATACAAATACCTTATTATTGCATGCCCTTACCACAAGTAATAGTACACATGCAATAATTTAATGGTATCAACTAATGAGTTTGTGTCCCATTTTAACCAACCCCACCTTATCATTGCATGCCCTTACAACAAATAATAGTAAAAATACCTTGTCATCGCATCCCCTTACCATAACTAATAGTACACATTGAAATATTTAATGGTCTCAACTAAAGAGTTTTTGTCCATTTTAATCAATCTCACCTTATCATCACATTCCCTTATAACAAATAATAGTACAAATACCTTATCATCACAAACTCATTAGTTTAGACCATTAAATATTTCCATGTGTACTATTATTTGTGGTAAGGGGAAGTTTGTGTCTCATTTTAACCAACCCCACCTTATCATCACATGCCATTACAAAAAATAACAGTACAAATGCATTATCATCACATGCCCTTACCACAACTACTAGTACACATGAAAATATTTAATGGTCCCAAGTAATGATTTTGTGTCTCATTTTAACCAATCCCGCCTTATCATCACATGCCCTTACAAAAAATAACAATAAAAATACTTTATCATCACATGCCCTTACCACAACTAATAATACACATGGAAATATTTAATTGTCTCAACTAATGAGTTTTTGTCCTGTTTTAACCAACCCCACCTTATCATTGCATTCCATTACAACAGATGACAGTGAGAATACCTTATCATCACATGCCCTTACCACAACTAATAGTACACGTGTAAATATTTAATTGTCTCAACTAATGAGTTTGTGTCCCATTTTAACCAACCCCACCTTATCGTTGCATTACCTTACAACAAATGATAGTACAAATACCTTATCATTACATGTCCTTACCACAACTAATAGTACACATGGAAATATTTAATGGTACCAACTAATGAGTTTGTGTCCCATTTTAACCAACCCCAACTTATATTCACATGCCCTTACATCAAATAATAGTGCAAATACTTTAGCATCACATATCCTTAGCACAACTAATAGTACACATGGAAATATTTAATGGTCTCAACTAATGTGTTTGTGTCCCATTTTAACCAACCACACCTTATCATCATATGCACTTATAACAAATAATAGTACAAATGCCTTATCATCACATGCCCTTACCACAACTAATAGTACACATGAAAATATTTAATGGTCATAAATAAAGAGTTTGTGTCCCATTTTAACCAACCCCACCTTAACATTGCATTTCCTTACAACAAATTACGATACAAATACCGTATTATCACATACCATTACCACAACTAATAATACACATGAAAATACTTAATGGTCCCAACTAATGAGTTTGTGTGTCATTTTAACCAACCCTGCCTTATCATCGCATGCCCTTACAACAAATAATAGTGAAAATACCTTATCATCACGTACACTTGCACCATAACTAATAATACAAATGTAAATACTTAATGGTCCCAACTAATGATTTTGGTTCAGTCATTTTAACCAACCCCACCTTATCATCACATACCCTTACAACAAATAATTGTACATATACCATATCATTGTATATCCTTACTACAACTAATAGTATACATGGAAATATTTAATACTCCCAATTAATGATTTTGTATGAATTAGTGTAGTCAACTCCACATTATCATCATATACCCTTAGGACAATTAATAGTAGAAATATCTTATCATCAAATTTCCTTACCATAACTAACTAATAGTATCGCGTTGAAAAAAAAAAACTAACTAATAGTACATGTGAAAATATTTAATACTTCTAATTACTTGTTAATACATGCATATTAAATGACATGTAAATCTATCTTAATTAATCTTTATATCCATCCAATTTCAATTCCATCATCTTTATTATTTTCTATCATACCATATTTTTAATGTTCACTTCACAACTCTAAATAAAACAAATCGTCCATCAACAACACTCACTTCATTATTCAAAATAAAAGAAATCGTCTTTCCACTTTTACATTGAATTATTTTTTTCATAACTCTAATTCCAACCAATCTTCCAAAAATATTCACTTCATCCCTTTCCACTTTCACATGGTGACACACTATTCATAAGTCAAATAAAAAATAAAGCCTCTCCACTTCACATGGAAATAAGTTTTTCCAAAAAAAAAAATACCTTCCACTTGCACATGGTGGCAAGATCATAAATCCAAATAAAGCCTCTCCACCGCACATGGGAATAATCTTTTCCCCAAAATAATACCTTCCACTTGCACATGGTGGCAGTTGGAAAACATGAGAGCAATGAGACACACGAAATACACACAGACAAATAGATTGTATTATTGCTTAATAAACACAACACAATACACATATATAAAGCTGGATGCAGATCCAACTAACTCCACTCTTGGAGGAATAGGTTGAGAGAATATCTCAACATCCTCCTACAAATMTTCAAACCAATCTCCAACTCAACATAATCATTAATTCTAACACCCTCCCTTAATGATTACATTACAAATAAATCACATATTACAATTCTCAAATCACAACATAGATCTATGTTTGATCTGGTCTTCATTAGCTCCTACACCCACTCTGATGCCTCTGGACTGTGCTCTTTCTCTTCCTCTTCTTCAAGCTTGCCATTCAACTCATTTGACAACTCGGCTCATCGGGGCTTCTGTGATAAAAGATGTCAATTATTGATGCATTCTATGAACATGCTTCCATCTGTCAGATTTTTGCTTTCGGCTATCCTTCAGTGTCTAGAAGAGCAGTTTGGATACGGAATGTCCTCAACATTCAATTATACAAGGTGACTTCCAATAAGAACAGTTGTTCTTGAAACCGGGGCTGCCAGCGTATATCAAGATACAAGAGTTCCTACTTCCTTTACAACATAAGTAGCACTCACACAAGATCCGAATTCATCATCTTGGATCTTCATTCTGCACCTGCAACTTGTTAGAGTAGTCAATTCTAACAATCTTTGCTCTTTACACATTGAGTTGACTAGATTCAATATGTTTCAAATTCCAAAATCTCATACAATATTCAATGCATATTCATTGAATTCATAATCTCTCAAACTCACTAAACTGTAACTCACACATACTTGAACAACACGTAAATATATAAAAACTTTAAGCACACTTTGCCGACGAGGGGCTTATCTGTTCATTATACTCTACGGCATCCTTCTCCAGATGAGAGAGGACGGATACATGACTGAACTAAAATTTAGGTGAACAGTTAAAATCTTCCACAAAACACCCTGGCTGGTCGTGGTCTCGAGCCTTTCCTCCAATGATGGACACACGAATCCTTCCCCTCACAATTGCACAGCTTTTTAGGCGCCTTGACTGGTCGTCGTCTCGAGCATAGCCTTCAATCCATCCTCCGAGCCTTTCTTTCAATCCGCGAGGAATCTGTAACTCGATCTATGGATAGGTATGTTCAACCAAAACACAGCCCGGCTAGATAGGGCGGGGACTAACCCCAAAGGCGCTAAGGATTGATTGACCCGAAACGCGGATTTCATCAACGGTGTCACATACAGACACAACAGCTTCTTTCAAACTCACGCAAGCGGATAGGCGGTTCTCTTGTACAACAATCTTTGTGCAGTGATATCCACGACAAACAGCAGAGAAATATGTCGGATTTTTTCTGAAGATCTATGGCGGATTTTTCTGTTTGGATGATGGCTCGCATTTACACGCACACAGGATCCTCTGATCACATGAATTAGTGGATCTGACTTGCAAACGATTCCTCCATCAACAATATGCATGGCATGGATTGGCACAACAGGAATAACACATCTACAGCAGCGAACTATCTAACCTACTCCTACAGCTCATTAAACCACGGCTCTCACATCATCCTGGGCACTCCCGTGAGGGATTAAGCCCAGCCAGGCTCTGATACCAAGTTGGAAAACATGAGAGCAATGAGACACACGAAATACACACAAACAAATAGATTGTATTATTGCTTAATAGACACAACACAATACACATATATAAAGTTGGATGCAGATCCAACTAACTCCACTCTTGGAGGAATAGGTTGAGAGAATATCTCAACATCCTCCTACAAATCTTCAAACCAATCTCCAACTCAACATAATCATTAATTCTAACAGTGGCAAGATCATCATTCATTACATGATATTTGTGAACATTTATTAATTATACAAGTGATATGCGAAAACAATTGTCGATTTTTCTTGAATTCTTGTTTGTCAAAAGAATATTAATGACATGTTTTTTATTATTATTAAATTCAATTAAATAAATAAAATACATAATATTGTTCTTTAATATTTTTTAATAATTTAATTAAGTGTTTTTTTATTAAGGTTGAATTTAATAAATGTGATTTAATATTATTAATAATTTAATTAAATGTTTTTAATTAAGTGTTTTTTATTATGGTATTTTTAATAATTTAATTGAATGTTTTTAATTAAATGTTTTTTATTATGGTTGAATTTAATAAATGTGATTTAATATTTTTAATAATTTAATTAAATTTATTCAATAAAATAAAAAGAAAAAACATAATATTGCGATTAATGACCTTATTAAGATTTTAGTGTCATCGAAAAGATTTTAAAATAGAATTTTGTAAATTTATTTTTTAATAAAATTATATATATGGAATTTAATGTGATTTAATATTTTTAATAATTTAATTGAATATTTTGTATTATTGGTGAATTCAATCAAATAAAATGAGAAGAAAAAACCTAATATTGTGATTCAACACTTTTTAATGACCTTATTAAAGGTTTAGCATCATCAAAAAGATTTTAAAATAGAATTTTGTAAATTTGTTTTTTAATAAAATTGTATATATGAGATTTAGGGTAATTAAAATAAAACTTTGTAAATTTATTTTTTAATAAAATTGTATATATGGTATTCAGTTTAATTTTAGTTTAAAAAAAATATAGGATTTTGATATTGTAGAAATATACAATTTCAATGATTTCATATTTGAATTGAACAAAATTTCAATTATAATAAAATCATAAGTTAATCATGTTTTTTATTAGTGCTTGTCAAAGTAGGACTATAGCAATGAGTTTGTTATTGATTTGACATTAATTTGCTTTATATTTTAAATTTGTTTGTAAAATGTAATGTTTAATTTATGAAAATAAATATATTTTTTTTGATATAGTAAAAATATTTATTTTTCTCATCTCTAATTAGTTAATATATTTCAAGTCTTATTGTTGTCTTTGGGTATTTCAATATTTAAAATTAATTGCATATTCAATAAGGAGATTCTAATTGGTTGTACAACACATATAACACTTATTACACCAACACAATAAAAATATTTTTTTTAATTTACATTTCTCAATATAGAAGAAGAAATGAATAGAAATATTGATGTTTTGGATGTTTCATGTCATAACATATTAAAATATTATATAAATTAAAATATATATTATATATGTTAATGCATTAAAATATTATATATATATATATATATATATATATATATATATATATTAACACATAAAATATTATAATATATTATATATTAAAATGTATATTATATTGTATAATATATATGTTAATATAATAAAATATTATATATATTAAAATATATATTATATAAATTACAATATATATTATATATTTTATAATATATATATTTAACACATAAAATATTATAATATATTATATATTAAAATGTATATTATATTTTATAATGTATATATGTGTTAAGATAGTAAATTATTATATATATATATATATATACAGCTTGAGTGGGCCTAATGGTTAAGAACATGTGTTTCTTCTTAAGAGGTCACAGGTTCAAATCCAGAGGGGGGTTATTATTATTATTATTATTATTATTATATATGGTTTCAATTCAAATGAACTATGACAAGGTCGGGACGCTCTACCCGCCTTCCTGATTACAATTTCTTAGATCTAGAAATCCTACTAAAGCTTTAAGCTCAATATATGTGGAGGTTTCTATACAAAATGCCTACTTCATAGAGTTATTTGAAGAGATCTTGCTTGGTCGAATCTTTACTTGTCGAATTTCCTTGGAGCCTCCTTCTTGGGAAAACCATGCTCTAGTTGTCAGTCCTGGTTCATATTTTCCATTTCGGATTCCATCTTGAGGACTCATGCTCCAAACTCCTTCTTTGGGTCTTGGTGCTCATGACGAATCTGGTCCATAGCCTCTTTCAAAATGATTTTGGTCATTGTAATATCTTCACCTAACATTTCGAGTCTTCGCCCTACCTCAGCATTCAGATTCTAAAGGAAGTCATCTTGATTTTGCACAAAGTGTTTTATCCTCTTCAGTTCCTCCTCCACCGCCTTTAGTCTATCCTCCACCGACGGCTTGTTCCCTGAGCTTGATGCCATTTCTGCTTCTTCTTCGCTTGATTGTCTTCTTCTGCGTGGGCATTTTCTCTTTCTTGCTGTTACTTTGGCTCTGCGTGGGAGATTTCCCTTTACCAAGATGCATCGGGGTTGGAATTGCTCCTTCTGGCCTTTGCTTTTATCCCCGATTTCTTCCCAATTCGAGCTCAATTTCTCCTAGGTGATTTTATGTATCCATCTAATTAGATCGGACTTGCACAAGGCATGGGGCTCTTGAGGGGTCTTTGTCCTTCTCAGCGCCTGATTGGGTGTCTCTTCCTTCATCCCTGGCATTGGTCTTGTCTCTGCATGTCCTGTTTCAGGGTTTGTGAGTTGTCCAATCCCTTGCCATATCCCCTGTGTCTTTTCTTTTCCAGCACATGCTCTTGTGTACTCATTATCCACTCTGACCAACCGTGACCTTCTCTTGCCTACCTAGGCCTTACAGGATTTCCATAATTGATGTGATTCCATTGACTTGGAGGTTTCATATGCTTCAGAGGGCACCTTTATTGGCTTCTGCATCTGCTGATGCATTCTGCTTTCGGAGAACATGAAACAATTGGTAGCTTCTGAGCCTTTCCAGTAGTAGTTGGACTTTCTCCAGTATGTGTTGGAGTTTTGATTGCTTGATCGTGTTACGGAGGATCAGAGCTTGGATTATGAGTCTGGAGTCCCCTAGGATCACTAAATCATTGACGTTTTTACTGATAGACTGGTTCAACCCTTGCCAAAGCGCTAGAGCTTATGATCTGTTGTTTGTTTCTGCTCCCAATCCCCAGGCATAGGATAGTTCTATCTATCCAATTGGGTTCACTAGGACCCCTCCTTCGCCTGACACCCCGGGGTTTACTTTGGAGGCCCCGTCGAAGAATAGTATATGCGTGCTTCTTTGTTTTTTTCCATTCCTCGAAGTCCTCCTCTTTCATCTGAATTTTCCAAGTTTCTTATCTTGAATCATTTCCTGTTTGTTGTGGTCGATTCTTGATATTAAAGATTTTAATCTAATGCTCCTCTTCTAGCTCTAGGACTCTCTAGTTATTTACTTTGCATAAGTACAGGGCACTTTCGCCAAATAAGGCCTTTATCTTAGTTGCGACTTGTGTTGGATTACTCTTGGACATTTTGAATATTTTGGTGTTTCGCTCCAGCCAGATCTTCCATAGGATGAATTTTGGAAGTGTTCTCCAGATGGTGGATAGTTGGGCTTTTTTCGTGACCTGGAAAGGACACAGAGATCTCCAGTTTCGGAGCATATTGTTGGTCTCTTGAGGTAGATCGATTGTTCCTGGCTTTAGTCCAAGGGAAAAATGCCAGACCTCTTTAGCGTACGGGCATTGCAAGAACAAATGGTCTGATGTTTCCTCTTCTTGTGTGTAGAGTGGACATCTGGATGGGCCTTCCCACCCTCTCCTTCACAGATTTTCGCCCGTTAGAATAATCCTATGGGCCCGAGTCCATACAAACATATCTATCTTTGGAATGGAATTTGTAGTCCATGTGGATTTCCAGATTGTAGGGTCTGGTGGGACATGAGGAATAGTCATAAGGCTTTTATACCCTGTTGTTGTTGTGTAGTTTTCAGAGAGTGATCCCCAGCCCCTCTTGTCTTTTTTCCTTGCTTTTATAAGGGATTTCCCTTGTAAATAGCCCATCAAAATGCTCCATTCCTCTTCAAGCTCTTGAGGCATGTTGTTGGCTTCCCACCTGAGCCAAGCTTTGTCCATGCCTTCACTCCAGACCAAGATGTCCCAAAGGGTGGTGAGATCCTAGGCTCACATCCCAG
The DNA here is from genome assembly GCA_009831015.1 of Picea engelmannii. Lineage (NCBI taxonomy): Eukaryota > Viridiplantae > Streptophyta > Pinopsida > Pinales > Pinaceae > Picea > Picea engelmannii. The sequence continues at coordinate 499,815 of ML776783.1, read as the reverse complement.
ATTTTAGTTGGTCTAATCCTTCCATCAAGCTTAAAGGCGGGTCGCCCAGTACTGAGTCTTCCCAAACATTAATTTTCTTTTTGTTCCCTAGTATCCAGGTGAGGTTAGGCCTAAAGAGCCTCAATTCTTTTAGACACAAAAGGAATATAGGTGAACCATTTTCCATGGTTGTGGGTCAATCCAAGCATTTTGTTCTCGGGCCTCAGAAGTACTTCTTCCAGATTGCTTGTTTGCTCCAAGTGGGTTTCCCTGAAACAAGGTTCCATAGCGGTTTGGATCCTAAGACAAGGTTTTGGGAGTTGATGTCTTTGAATTGGAGGCCGCCTTCTGCTATTGGCTTAGTTACTTTCACCCAGCTTATTAGGTGCAACGTCCTCCCATTTTGCTTCCCTCCTTCCCACGGGAACCGTCTGAATAACGGTTCCATTTTATGAATCATGGTGGTTGGGGCTAGTAACAATGAGCATTGATAGATCAAGATGCTTGCTAATATCTCTTTGATGAGAACAACTTTACCAGCAAGGTTTAACCAATTTTCTCCCCAAGAGTTAATTCTTTCTTTTAATTTGTCTATCAGCGGGATACATTGAGACATATTTGGCTTGGTCCTGAATATTGGTACTCCCGGGTATTTAAAAGAGTCCCAATTGGTGCAGCTTTCCATTCCCAGGACTCTTGATATCTCCAGCATTACCCTTGGAGAGGTGTTCCATCCGTAGATCTTTCTTTTGGTTAGGATTATTTCACTTCCTGAGATCTCATTGTAAGTGTCCAACTCAACTTTAAACTTCCTCATTGTCTGCACATTTTCTCCTCCCAACAGTAAGGTATCATCTGTGAATTGGGCGTGGTTGATGTCTTTTACCCCTGGGGCTATTCTTAGGCCCAAGAGATTGTTGTGAGTCTAGTTGTGGTCGAGTTGGAAGCTGAGCACAGAGGCTTGTATTGCGTAGAGAAGCGAGGACAGGGGACAACCTTGTCGGAGACCCCTAGAAGCTTTAAAGAACTTTGTTGCTCGACCATTTACGGGAGGGGCGATCCAGGGGGATCCAATGCAATCTTTTATCCAATTTATAAAGGTTGGAGTAAAGACAAAATTTTCCATGACTTTAAACAAGAAGCTATACCTGACTCTATGGAACGCGTTTACAAGATCAAGGTTTATAATCATACCTCTGTCTTTTCTTTGAATGCTTGAGTGTAGCGCTTCCTGAACCAGAATGATGTTATCAACTATATGTCGTCCTTTGATGAACCCACCTTAGTTTTCTGAGATGATTGCAGGAAGGAATTTTTTATTCTATTGGCTATAAATTTTGTGATTAACTTGTAGCTTGTGTTGCACAGAGAGATTGGTCGGAATATTCCAAATCTTATTTCTCCTTTTTCTTTCGGAATGAGAGCTAGGAAGGATGAATTTGTTCCTCCTCCTATCTTGCTGCATTTCTAAGATTTCTGAACCAATTTAAATAGATATGTTTTTATTATATCCCAACAGCTTTGATAGAATCCATTTGTGAAGCCATCTGGTCCCGACGCCTTGTCTGGATTCATCTGGTTGAGGGCCTCTTTTATTTCTTGCAGGTTTACTTCCACTAACAGCTTGTTGTTGGTGTCCTCTTGGATAGAGACCGGTACTAGGGAGAGCAGATAGGTGTTTGAGTCTAATAGGGTTGTTTTTGTCTCCGTGTAAAGACTTTCAAAGGCTTCTACCATAGCCATTTTTATGCCTTCAAAATCTTATATAACCTGGTCCTGAACATGTATTTCAGTGACTGTCTTGAATTGATTTCTTTCTTCCGCTTGCTTGTGGAAGTAGCTGGTATTTTTGTCTCCAGCCTCCAGCTCGAGGCTTCTTGATTTTTTTTGCCAATACATTTTATGACATCCCCAAAGAAAATAAATTATTTTGAATTCGAAAATTGTTAGGAAAATTATTATGTTTTTGGTAAATTCGAATCTGTAAAAAATTTTCCATTTATGGCAATTCTGAATTTTGAATTTGGTAAATTGTAAATAATTATTATGACTGTTGGGCAGAGATCTGATTTGACCCAACTAACTATTTGACTATGACACTTGTATGAAAACATAATATTTTATATTTATTGCAGGAGGACAAATGGAACAACCATGTTAAATTCAGCTGGCCATGACTCCATGAGTGGGGAATATGTTGGAACTACCTTAGGGTTGATTGTTACAAGTGGCAAATCAAGGATTTGGCCATTGGCAGTCCCTAAAAATTGGGGATTTAGAAAGCTGCGAAAATTCTCAAGGGAGGGAAAAGACCTAGGAAAAAATATTGTTTTAAATAGTATATGTGAGGAGGCAGGATGCTGCCAAGTATGTTGGGAAAGGAATTACCTCTTGTTGTTATGAACATTGTTTTCTGAAGTGTGAGGCAAGGAGGAGTATGCTAGGAAAAATATTTTCTGACTGCTTGATGTTATGAACACTCTCTGCTGAGTGTGAGGCAAGAAGAAGTTTTTTTGAAGTTGAACAATGTTGTTGAGGAGGAGTTCCAAGTTACCCCTCATGGATTCATGGTCAGGCTAGGGGGTGAACCGGACAAGTTATTTGGTTGTCCTATTCTACGGTTGGGAGGAACGTGGTTGTTCCCTTTGTCTTCCCGCGAACTGGTTCAGATATGTTAAATTCATCATGCAAATCCTGAAATTCAAGTCCTGGAAACCTTCTACATGTCATGAGATCATCATGAGTCATACAACTTTAAGTGTTCAATTTCTATAGTGGATTTTCAATCTATGAAAACATTTATAGAAAACTGGAAAGAATTTTAGGAGTAGTATATTCATTTTTAACCGTGCAAATTTAAAGGCCCATTAATATAATAAGGGGTTTACAAAGTATCAAACAACTACATGATTGCAGTTATGAATATATATATGTAAATGTTCATTCAATAATCGTTATAATGGATGGCATAGAGTTGGTAGTATACAATTGTAAAGACCAACGCTTATAGTGAGTAATTGAAGTGAAATCTTCTAACAACCATACCAAACCACTACATAATCAAAAGATGGCTATATATAGATATAGGTATATAGATAACTTGGATATATGTATATGTAAAGTTATATGCCAGAATCAAAATGTAGAGTCATGTCCATAATTTATGTTACACTGATAATCTCAGACTCTTCTTAATATGTAAGGCTTAGATTTCGCTCGCACCAACTTTTGACAAGAAAACGATTAACACAGACATTCGAATGTTTAGAAAACAAGGTATTTATTTCTAGAAAACTTTGAGTACACTAGGATTGAATACAAAAGAAAAATATGTCTAAACGATTTTAGATCCAGGATAAAACATTACAAGAGCAAACACAAGGATTTTTATTTACCATCACTCTTTTATGTATGCCTAGGATATACGATGCCAAAAACAAATTGAAGTAAGGCTACATAAATGGAAATAAGATACCATACTCACAATTTCTTTCATTTTAGAAATGTTGAGTAAACAGTCCCAGTGTATGAAGGAAATCAATCATATTTTTTCCTTCCAAATAATGCTTGAGATAAGACATAGTAAGAAATCGATTTAATCCTTGGATAATTATACAAACTTTAAAGTTGACTCTCGGAACTCGACTGTGAGGAGGATTAAGGGAGATAAAATCTAGCACACAGAAAACCAATCTCTAATACAGAAATGGTTCCTTAGTTGAATCCTTCTACCATTAACCATCTAGGCCTTCATGGAAGAGGCAAAATGGAACCCGAGTACCTCTTAAGTGGGTGAAATCTTTGTGTGTCCTCGAGTGGTCGAAACCTCTGCACAGAGTTGCGAGGAATGACATTACAGCTTTGTTCAACAGAAATAGGAAAGAATTCTCCAAAGTAATACTTAACTTAAGTGGAGGGATCTGGTATCCTTCGCCATCGCAATGATCCGCGTAACTCTCCAGACCCGGAAGGGGAAGAGGAGGCCTAGACTTCCTGATGGGTACCCTTGAAAAAAAAATGGGCCCACAATTAGTGATAAGAATCAATGAATGACCAAAGAAAAGAACAGAACAAAGAACAAATACACGAATGCTGGAACGTAACCAAATTGCATAATAAGCATAAACTCAAGGACAATTTTCTAGAAATATAAAGGACCAATAGAATAGTACCAATGATCTATCTAACACTCTACAAATAAGTTTTAAGGAAATGTAGGGTCAACACGATGCCAAAACTCCAAACGCACATGTCCTTGTAAGACACTCGAAAAGAGTAAGGGGGGCCACGCAGAACAGAACCCGGTCATCTTTAACTTCAGTTTGAGTATAAGCCTTTCTTAAGGGTTAGGTCGACTATTATTTTCTAGGAGATTCTCAAATAAGGAAAAATTACAGTCTTATGAATTTATTGAGAAGTATTGGGAGAACAGTGATAGACAAATTAAAACCCCTTTTCTTTTTCCCGACCTGAATAGAAATAACTTGCCAGAGAGGTTCTAGTATCATGAAAAATAGGTATAGCATATAGGCATGTATAAGACCCTAACCAAATAAGCTTCTGATTACTTTTCCGACAAAGCACAGCATGGAATAGTAACAAAAAGAATGAAAAATGTAGGCGAAGAGAAAGAAGGGCCTACGGGAAAGATACTACTTGCATGAAGTGTGTTGGAAGAGAATACTAGAACAGTAAGTCGTAAAAGGACGAAAGAGAACCTATAGTAAAATTATATATTAGGATAGACACTTACCAAACAGGAGTAATCTAGGAGATGCTCCAAGCCACCATACCTCGCGCAAAGTAAAATCAAGAAACAGAGGAAAATGCAGAATTCAACTCAGATTAGATTGGCACAAAGATGACAATGAACCACGGTTGCTACCCTAAGACATGAACCATGCGCATATTGAATGTGGTGGGTACGACGAGAAAATGCGCCATGTGATAGCAGTGATCTGGAGTTCTTGGGTTGGACGAGGGTACAGGGTGACTCTTGTTTCTCCTCCACCTCCATTAATGGTCGGTCAGAGAATTAACTCCGACTGTTAATACATATAGTCACATTTAATAAATTTAAGAGGACAAGTAGGGATCTCCTCAAACCCTATTACTACTAGTCCAGTTAGCACCAGTGGTTTGATTTAGTTAAGTCTGGAAAGGATTAATCAACTACCAGCTTAGGGTTCTTACAACTAAGGAGTTTATTGGGTTACGAACTCTCAGTCAACAGAAGAATTTCCAAGGAAGTCCTCAAAGTCCGTGGTCACCTATATCAAAAGCCAAACCAATAAGTCCAATGATAAAGCAAATATTTCGACCCCCTTTCCTTTTTTTATAAAGTTCTCGGGGTCTTGAAGTTTAGTCTTGTGCGCGCATATGAAGGTGGATGCTAAAGAAGAGGCTGGAATCCTAAGTCCTAGGCCTATGTCTATTTCTGCATTACTACAAAGTTTTTAACATTTAACCACTTACAAAGACGAGTATAACTTAAATGAAAGTTGAAGAGTGAACACTAGACTATGGATCTATAATGTTAGGAAAGAGAAATTGAATACATAGGGTATCACAGTTTTAAATATTAAGGATTATTCCCCTTATTATAAATCTATCATACATACTTAGAGCGTAATGCTCTTAGAAGAAAACAAAAATAATTATGACGAAATTGAGGTATATTACACCTTTCCTCCTCTCTATAGGCTTGGTGTCGTGTCCTTTGGAGGTGGTCCTCATGCTTGAGAATTTCTTGAGTTGTCTCTTGTCCTTCCATTTCCAACTGGTGGTCTTATAGATGTTTTTGGGCTTCTTGTCATTTAATAATTGGGTTCTTTTGGGTCTTAGCCCAGCCTTTTAGCACTACCTTGAGCTTCCTATGCTTTTCTTCCTAGACATAAAATGGGGATCCGTTGACCTTCTCGTTCCATATTTTGGCAACCAAGTCCTAGAATCCTTCATATTGAAGCTAGGCGAGGCTAAATCTGAATGGGATAGGCCCTAGATTTTTGTCCTGTGAAATATCTAACAAGATTGGCTTATGATCTGACACATTGTGCGGTTGGACTTTAGTTGAGAGTGAAAGGCCCAAAGCATGAAGGAGATTTGGGCTAAGAACCTATCTAGTCTGGAAGCAATATGCCCTGGTCCCACTCTTTTGTTTGACCATGTGTATTTTCCCTTGGCGGGTTTGATATCCTCCAAATCCCAATCTAGCATAATATCTTCTACCCATTCCCTAGCAGGATCTCTCACAATTGACTCACCTTTTTTCTCATCTGTGGCCAGGGTTACATTGAGATCCCCCCCAATAATGATATTTTCTAGGTCATTTGAGAGTAGAAATTCTTTAATCGAATCCCAACAGTTTATTTTTTCCCCAAACAAGACTAGGACATAGAGGTTGAAGAGACTTACCAGTCGAACTGTCTCTTTGTGTAGAAGACTGGTGAAAATCCAATGCATTCATGCTCCGAATGAGATTAGATCATACTACGTTGTGTCCCAAAGGGTTCCAATACCTCCTGAGGTTCCTCTTGCACTTACTGTTATTCCTTGGATTTTTTTCCAAAGGGATTTCGTTGCTTGGAGGAATTCTAGATCCTCCATAATTGTTTCCTGGATTAGAAGAATCTTGCTCTTTGACATTCCGATTATGTCTTTGAGAGCTTCTTCCTTTAATCTACTGCTGAAACCCCTACAATTCTAGGAGTTTAGTTTCATGATTTACCTGAGGGGGGGGTATTGGCTCCTATATGGGCCTTAGCATGCTTTCTTGTTGTTCTTACATTGATCAATTGCTTGATTGTTGGTTGCGAGCCACTAAGAACATCTTTGTAGGTTTCATTTTCCCTTTCTTCTTTCTTGGATTTCCTTCCTCTGTTTGCCTTTTTGGGTGTGACAATGGAGCCATTAGTTCTCAAAGAGTCACTATCGGAAGGGGCCTCTCCTAGATCTGCATCTAAATTTCCTTCATGTGCTGTCGCAGCCTTTCCCTGCCCCTCTTCCCGATCTAGCACTGGTTGATCTCGTGCTCTGGGAGGGGTATTTTATTACGATTCTAATTCAATGGGAGGGCCCTCCTTTGGGTCCTCACCCGTTGCTTTCTCTGGTTTTTCTTATTCTCTCAACATGCTGAAATTGTTTCTTGACGTGGGGGCCTTTATCCTATCTTCCTACTCCTTGGGCAGTGCTACGATTTCCCTTTCATTCCATTTTTCTTTGGGGTTGTCTGATGTTTTCCCCTTCCTGGGATGTTGCCATCCTTCTCCTTCTTCCTTCTCTTCGTTAGGGTTTTTTGGACAGTTTCATTGAAAGTGGTCGTATTCATGGCACTTGAAAGGTAATTGTTCATAGTCCAGCTTCTGGTATTGCTGCCAGTCTCCAACCTTTAGCTTGACTGCCTCTAGGAGGCCCACCTCTAGATCCACTTCCATGTAGATGCGCGCGCAGGAGTATTGATCTTTGGAGTCGACCCTGTCAATATATTTCCCTAGCCCATTCCTAATTGTTTGGAGTGAGATGGGGTTCCAACAATGGATCAGGAGATTGGGTAGTCGTACCCAGACTAGGATGTCCTTGGGCACTTCCAAAGAAGGGTCAAAGTTTGGCATCCATCTACATCCCTTGTGTTCCCATAAAATATGGGTAATTCCTGAAGATTAAATCTCTGTCTTCCTATGAGATGAATTCGAAGATGTAGAATCATCTTCCCACTGCATATCAAGTGACGATGTTCTGGATCAACGGACGCTAGTTCCTTTGGATCCAGTTATCCGTAGATCTATTTGACAGCCATAATCCCATGAATTGACCCGCCAATCCACGATTAGACAGAGAGACCGCTACACGCATAGGTTGTTCCGGGGGCAGTTCAATCTCAGGGATCGAGTCGAGCTTCTTAATGAAGCTAGGCAGAGATGTTGGAGGTAGTTTCTTACCTTGGGCAGCAAGGTGCTTGTGAAAGGAGGCTTCAGTCGATGGAGGAGGCAGGAGCGGCAGCTCCCCTCCTCCTGGGGCTGCCATTGCGGTTGTTGGGTAGCTTCAGAAGGAACCCTAGGTGGCATCAGAGAAGCACAAGTATTATTGTTTACTTAGGAATCCATCCTATAAGACATGTTAGAAGAGGAAAACACATCATTTGGCAAGCTTAGAAAAATATATATTTTAAAATATGAAATGTTTATTTTTATTTTTTATTTTTTAAATAAGATTTGCATTTGGTTTGCTTAGCTTAACTAGAAGGAAATTCAGGTTAATCCCAAAACTATATGGCAGCTACATTAAAGTAAAATCATGGTAAGATATTTTGTCAAGTATCGATTATGACAAATCTATAAACTGTGTGTCAACATGGAGCAATAAGGCTTTCTCCATCCCTTGTGTGTCTATGTCAAATTCTTTTAAGAAGATGAGTTCTTTTAAGATTATGAAACTAGCTCATTTGTTATCATATTATTCATGTTTCAAAGTAATCATCGTGAATAATTATAGGGTATTAACTATCATCTTCATTTCCAAATTTACTTAGCAGGGACTAAGCTGTCATGCAACTCTTGTTTTATAATAATTTCATTGACCCTCAATTCCTTATAGTCTACCAACCTACTATACATTTACTTGCACTATTGTCAATGACAAAAACTTTATCTTATCTTTCAAGAAACTTTCTTATAAATATTATTTAAACATAATTATCACAAATATTATTAAATATTATTTGAATGTAATTATCAAAATATTATTCATGAGAATCCTTCCTAAACAATTTTGAGAGCCTAAAAAAAACTTTATTATAAATACTATTTAAACATAATTATCACAAATATTATTAAATATAAATATTATTTAAACATAATTATCACAAATATTATTAAATATTATTTAAATATAATTATCAAAATATTATTCATGAAAACCCCTCCTAAACAATTTTGAGAGCCTCAATTTTGTAGTACAGGGCTTTCTCTCCGATTATAATTTTTTGGTGGAAATTTTAAATAGGATATATTTTCATTATATCCAAATTTGAGTTATGATCAAACGATGTCCTTGAAAAATACCCAATTCTAAATCCATATAGATACTACATGGAAATCAATCAAAACTCTAATAACTATAATTTTCATAAATATTATTCATCCCATAGCATATCATAATTATCACAAATATTTTTAAAAATTTTCCAATTGAAATTTGTGAGAGACAACCTCTAATTTCAAAAGTATTGAAAAGTTATGAGAAACAACCTCTAATTTCAAAAGTATTGATAAATTTTGATGGAGCTCTAATTTCATAAGTATTAAGAATTTTGAATGTATATATCATAGGTAATGAAGGAAGACTCACTCGTAGGGAGGAGTGACAAATAGTGTTCAAAACAAATACATTAATTACTATCATGAATTTTTTTGTGAGGAAACATTTGACTTTATATGCAAGGTACCAAGATCTTATTCATGAGGTTTTGGAAGTTTGATGGAGTATTGCAAAGGCCAAAGGGATTACTAAAAACTCATAATGACCTTCATGTGTATGAAAATATGTCTTAGGAATCTTTCATATTCATCTAATGGTAGTCAAAATAGAGGTCAAGTTTAGTAAAAAAATTGGCTCCATAAAGTTCATCCAAGAGGTCATTAATATATAGGATAGAAAATTTATCCTTGATCATCACCTTATTGAGAGCCCAAAAATCAGGATACATGTGCCAAGTATCTTCCTTATTTAATACCATGACCACCAATGATGAGTAACGGATAATACTAAGACAAATGATTCATGCCTCCAACAATTCTTTAATGATCTTTTCAATTTCATTTTTCTATGCAAAAAGGTGCATATAAGGATGGACATTGGGTGCTTGACTTCTTGGAATGATGGGAATACCATGATCATGCTCCCTCCATGAACGTGGTAATCCTCATGGTTTTTCAAAGACCTATTGATGCTTACGGAGAACCAATTTCAAATCGGCGTGAATTTATGATGGCATGATATCAACTACATGTATGTAATTTAATTGTGCAATAACACCTGAGTGGCCTTTCTTCAAAAAATTATCCATATGATGAGAGGTTATAATTTCATGGGAACCTAATGTAATCTTGTTGATTGTATGTTTCTTCCCTTCCTAGGTGAAGCTCATGTACAAGTCCTTGAAATCCATGGTGATTGGTCCCAAAGTGCATAACCATTTTTCCCCAAGAGCTATATCACAATCGCCAATTTCAATGGAAAACATGTGAGTTTTGAGATGATATTCACCCATTTTTAGTTTCACATGTTCATATTTTCCCCCACATTTAATTGTGTCACAATTGGTTATCATAATTAGAGATGGGGAATACATAGAAATGGGTGTCTTATTCCACTCTCTTATGGATAAAATTGTGGGTATTTCCACTATCAATCAACACAATCACTTTGCAATGCTTGATGTAGCTAATTAATTTCAAGGTTTGTGGTGTCGAGAAACCTGATAGGGCATGGAGAGAATTTTGGGGTTCCCTCGGAGGAGCTTGGAAGGGAGCTTCATCTTCCATGGATGGGGTGGTGTCTTCCAAATATTGTTCTAGGAATTCCCTATGATTAATCATGTGGAGATACATCCATTTGAAATAATTCATGTTATTTAAATTTGTTCCCATTGAAATAATTATCATCACAGTTATAGAAAAGATAGAGGCATTGATGTTCTTCCATCTCTCCAGGAGTGAACTTGTGGATGCATATTGTTTGTGAGTTGAATGAGATAGGGATAGTTGCCATTGGGAGGTTAGGGAAGGTGGTGAATAAATGTCTGTTGGTTTGTGAATTGATTACTATCTCAAATTATTTATCTTTTTGGTCCAAATTCCAACCATGTTTGTGGAAATTGCATCATGACATGTGATTTAATTGCATCCTTGAGACCACTAATGAAACATTCTTTAAAAAATAAATCAAATTGGTCATTTGTGCATATTTTCAATTTCTCAAAGGTGTTGATATATTCCATAACTATGTGTGTTTGGTGTAATTTTCTTAGGCATACCAAATGGTGAGTGTCATGCTCAAAACAAGAAGAAAATATTTTCACAAACTAGGTCCATGAATTGTATCCTTTATAAGAATCCATGTACTATTACCACAACTGCCAATGTTCATCATCCAAATATAAGACCCTTGTGATTATTTTTTGTATCTCGTCAATAATTCCATGGAAAGATAAATAGTGTTTCATTTGGGTGACCCACCCTAAGAGATTCAACCCATCAAATTTTTCATGTCAACCTTTGGAAAATGAAGACATGAATTGTGATCCTAAAAGTTGGGGTGGTGATTATTCTTCCAAACATGGGTGTGTATTATACTTTAGGGGAAGTAAACTCCTCTTTGGTTGTATCAATGTGCGGATCACTTACATGAATACCCATGTGCACTGCTAATACTAAAAAGAGGCCTTATTGTTTTGTCATTGTTTCTTACACTTATTTGAGTGAAGTCACAATGGTATCCATTATTTCTTCAAGCTATGTGATTTGAGAGGGTTGGTTCTGATTTAGTGGGGCATTTTATTGGTTTTCAGAGTTGGCCATGTTATGATTTTGAACCATAGGATCACCAAATATTTTTTGGAAGTGTTATTCTCCACTTATCTCAAAGCAACTAGTAGGGTGAAAGGAGTGTTTTCAAATGTACCCCAAATCATTGCATTTTGGGGTGCACTTGAAAAGGGATTATTTAGGAGGCATCCCCCACAATTAGCATGATTCAAGGAATATTTTGAGATAGGTATCCCAAAATTGTAACATTGACTCCTCTTGGATGAAAAGATGTAGGATTTTTTCTCAAAAACTACAAAATTTAGCTTTTCCAAGGCCTTATAGATAGAGGAGTGTTAGGTTCTCTAGCTATTTGATATACTTATGGGGTCCAATAGTAGTACTTGTCCCAATATCTCAAGGAACTAAATAAGGAGGTTTATCCATGTCCTTATACATATGACCCAACTACCTAGGTACTAGAGAGTGATCTCCCCAAGTGTTGTTCTTGGTGTACTATAGCAACAAGACAACTAATTGGTTGATATAGGGGTGGTTTTAGGTATACCTAGGGTACTTTCGATATACATGAAGATATGTGGAAGTGATATTCCATATACAAGTGTTTTCTGATGTGATACTACTCGAAGGGGTACAAATAGGGGTTACAAGGGTTTCCAACAATGTGATTCCACTTGTATTTCCTACATGTATTCTTCCCCAACCATAATTTTACCCACTAAATGATAGATCACTTTTTTATTTAAACGCATCGAAATACATCTATATCCTAAAAAAAAATCTACTAAACTTTGGAGGCATGTTGGCGCAAAGAGATACGATACCACTTGTAGTGTCCCTTAACCCTTGAAAATTGAAACACAACCAAGTATATAGAGAATATAATTTCAAATTAACTAGAAACAAGATACAATAAGATACAATTTGTAAATATACCATTGTATATTGATAATGAAAAGAATAATACAATGTTCACTTGTCTCTTCAGATGGGATAACCTTCCACTAAGCAGAGATCCAAATACAAAACACTCCATGGTATCTTATCTCTATAAATAGATTTAACGTAGAAAAAACCCTAATTACTTGTGGTCCCATCACTAATGGGTACCAACTATGTAGTGGGACTTATAAAGTGGACCCTTTTACATTGAATAACTATCCATTCTATTTAATGACCCTTATTCAACAAGGATGGTCACAAACAGTAATTAACTAAATCCTATGTAGCCTAAAGTAGGGAGGTTAGGGTAGGACCATAACACTGACACAACATCATTTTTTTATGGTCTCTGTAGGGGACATAGTTATGATTTTCCCAGGGATCATAAAGACCCTGATAATATATTGTATCCTACTAGATTGGTCCCACTATCAAGCAAGTGTATTGTTTTTCCTAGAGAGTTAGTCGACCTATCATGTTTAAATGTTGAGGTTTGATATGGAAGACACCATGTGCACTTCATTAGGTAGTATTTAAGTTTCTTTAGCTGGGGAGAGATCCATACAACCACATGTTTATGTAGATCTTAATATTTTGTGTTTTGTGGACAATAATGTACTTGAGTTTTTACCCACCAATCAATTATTGAAATACGCTATCAACATTTGAGATGCATATTTTCAGTTGTACAAGAGATGAATGCTAACTCATAGAGGCCAAGTATAGTTTTGTACAATTTTGTATGTTTAAATCATTTTTATTAATCATTCGTTGATCATATTTTAATACATGTAGAATCAATGTATTAAGAAATATTGTTTTGTCTTTATGAGATGTATATGTCATCGTTACTAAATGAGATTTACTCTAGTGAATAATCAATTTCTCATCCACACATGGTAGATGAAAAAGACCCAATTAGTATATGGTTGATTTCTAGAAGTATGTGGTTATTATGTGGTTGAATTTTAGAAATATTGTTTTGTCTTTATGACATGTATATGTCATCATTACTAAATGAGATTTACTCTAGTGAATAATCAATTCCTCATCCACACATGGTAGATGAAAAAGACCCAATTAGTATATGGTTGATTTCTAGAAGTATGTGGTTATTATGTGGTTGAATTTTAGTTATTTCATCCTAATTTTACTCACTTCTCTCATTTAAACTATACAAGGTAAAATAAAGGGTGTTGTTGATGATCCTCCATACCCACCAAAGCATGAGCCCATAACCAAGCTTGGATCTCCACATATCCTCTATATGGATATAGGTACGCAACTTCAACACACAATCTATGAGGTACAATTTATGAATCAACTCACCCAAATCCAAATTATACATCATTTTTTGAAAGAATGATTGCATTATATATTTATCAATTTGAGTGTTTTCATTTAGTATCACCACACAAATTCCAAGTACAGGAGGTTGTCGATGCCACAATTATGTGGTCACATGATTGGTATGCAACACTTCATCAACACCCTGATGAGGGCCCATTAGAAATCCAAGGAATGGTTTCATAGACTCAGGTCCCATATATGCAATTTATCGACAACTTGACATAGGTGACTTGATCCATCTAGTTAAAATTTGAAAATTTTGTCAAATCATAAATTTGGTACTTAAAAAGGTTATCTAACTAGATTTTAAATTTTAATTGCAATTCAATATGTTGGATGGTATTTTTATGGGTTATTTTGATGTTAATTCTCTTGATGGTGGTGACATGCCTGGTATAAGTGGCAATTTTCATGGGAGTGATGGAGTTCATAGTACAAGGGACGATGTCAGTGGTGATGGGAATAGGGATAGTGGTGCCAAATGACTTAGATTTGAAGTGTTTTAATATATCTTGGAGCTAATATCATTTTAGTTCTTTTAGCCGAGTGCTTTGATTTTTATTAGATCTTATTTGTAACATCCAATTCCACTGATCACATTTTTATAATGACTTATACTTTTAGGACACTTGCGAGCAAGTGGTCTGGTTATGGTACATTATGATTCCTTCTTTGATTATGAGTTATGTTATGTTGAGTATTGAGATTTATATGTTATTTTCTAGATGTATATATTGACAGGTATTTTGATGAGTTTTCCTAAGTGTGCGGGAAATGTGACAGGTTGAGGATGTTGATGGCATCAACAGACTTCCTTGGACTCTGGATTGAGTCAGGGAATGGGCTTGTATTTTCGTTTGAGTATTTGACTTTGTGATACTTGCTAATCTGACTCACATATGGAAATAAAGGGTCATACACAAAAACCAGATGAAGGAGGGAGAGGTGTGGCAGTATCCTTGTCATATCCTACTAGCACTCACGTCATGACATGAACGAAAGGTTAATGATTACCTTGTTCCAAGAGGTCCAAGATGTCATGAGGGCATACTGATATAGTCACTCATGAAGAATTCTAAGGGATGTGCAATAAGGTAGAATCTGTATTCTCTAGAAAATCCCTTGGTCTCTCACAAGGCCTACCAGTGGAGTGTTGACTCCAAGTGTCTGACAAACTTCCAAACTAGTCAATGGAGAGTGGCAACCTTAGAGCATAGAGGTGTGTCTTGAAGAGCACTTCACGTAATTAAATTGTGAGTCAATAAAAATCTAGAAAGCCTAGAAAGTAAAATAAAAATACTTAGACTTTTAGAAAAGAGCATACAATTGATCATTAAATTATAAACAAGAAAATAACAAAGAGTCTAAGTATAATAGGTTTGACCAAATTAAAAACACTAAAAGGGTTAAGGGATATTAGACTAAACAATTTAGATAAATGAGAATAAGATTCAAATGTTGGATATGTGCACTTGTGTGCAAGAAATTAATAAAAAACATTTTTAATTAAAATAAAATAAAAACATGAGAAAATAGATGGTACACATAGAGTAGCATCTTGAGTCAATCAACCACTAATCCTAACTAAAAGAAGACTTCTAACCCAAATCAAACTGAAATTTAGGTAGGAGACACAAAATAAATGAGGGATTGGGGAACTAAGAGACAACTAAGAGGAAAAATAGGAACAAATTGGGGGATGTGAGGGAAAATGTCTAATTAAATAAAATAAAAAGGGAATTAACATGTGCAACTTGGGGAGAGTGTGACAAGTGTAGTGGGTGAATAATCCTTGTTTAAATTATAATATGTGTGTGTGTGTGTGTGTGAGGACAAGTTTTATTTCTAATTTTACTATAAATGAAATGGAGAGGAAGAGAAAAGGATCTAATATTTGAAGTATTGTTATGCTGCCAAAAAGTTTCTTGACTAGTTTACTTATGGAGAGTTGGGATTGCAAACTTGTTCAAGGAGGTGGAAGCCTCTCCTTGCAAGGGAAAGTTTGTGCTATTGAGTTTCTAGTTTATTATGTGTGGCCCCTTTGTGGCTTGGGGAGCTAATGGGGAAGAACAATACCCCTAGCGTTAGCTGGGAGGTACCGGTGAAGATCTTGAATTAGCAAATGAAGGTAAATGGACACGTGCAAGACTTCAATTTGGAGATCGACATTACATATCATCATTTCTGGCTACAATATTTAAATTTTTGTTATACCTATTGTATAACATATTCTTGTATAATTTTACAATTCCCAATGATGTATAATTTTTATGAGTATCTAAGACATGAGTCTTGATTTGCTTAGTCGATGTCAACAAGTATTTCTGCAAGTTAAGAATATCATGCTTTCTGTGTATTTGATTGATTATGCTAATATCGACCTGGAATGGAATTAGTGTCCCTTTATGGTCACGGTCATAGAGAATGAGAATGTGAAATAAAGTTCATATATTCATTTCTCCGTCTGTAGAAAACATATATATAATTTGTTTATATATTTGCGATTGTGCTGAAGAAAGAAGGATAAACTGACCCCTTTAGTCTCCTAATAATCGAAATTCCATAAAGGCATTAAGTTGGTAGAGGTTCATCATCAAATATTACTATTATTGATCACAGTAATTATGTGTACAGTTGATTTATCAGATAGTATTCAAACCTGAATATCAGCTATGTACGTGGAGACAATCTTAGTTAATGTCAGATTTCTCTTATCAATAGATTTACATGTGTAAATTGTACTATTGGAAATTGATAGTTAATTATCCTATTTCAATTGGTTCGATTGACTCTTGAATTGAATTAATTTTAGTGATGTTGTGTTGTATAAGCGTTCTGGAAGTGCATATATATATATCCTCTCATGGACGAATTTAAAATCTTTGTAGATTCGTAGGCTGAATTTCCTCTTAGGAATTGTTTCAATTGTTGTTATAATCGGAGGAAAATTCGTTAGAGGTTAATTAGCAAAATTTTCCTTGAATCATTTTGGAGGATTGAATTTATTGAAGATTTCTCAGCGATTGATTCAAGTTATTGCAACCTGAGAAACACTTCAAGTTTGAAACCTTTTCAAATGAACAGTAAAATGGAACAAAAAGAAAGAGCACTCCAGGAATAAAAGGATAAAATGTTACACTAAATTATTGTCACCAAGATAAATGAAACTTATGGTATAAATGACATGCACTACACTGCAGTCACTAATTTACAAACATCACATACGAAACAAAAGTTATACACTTTTCTTGTTTCAATCATAGACGAATGATGGAACGAATGTGTTGTCGAAATTTTGGAATGAGAATAAGTTGCTACTGTGCGTCAGTGATGTTTTTTCAATAGTTGTGATTGTGATAAAAAATTTAATATAGTATAAATTTTTATTAACGGTGGTAGAGACAAATGAATGAAGTAATGATTGTCCATTGGCCATTGTGTTAATTTTTTTTTCTTTCTCTCCAATTTATCCCAACTTTAAAATCCACGATTTCCATTTATTTAATCTCTATCAATCGCTGAAATTAGTTCAAATTTTAGAATTTTAGAATTGCACACGATTTAAACTTGGTAATGTTGTTAGTCAACTGTGAGTTCTCCTTGTCCTTCCAATACTCTCTCATCAAATCACGGATGGTTGATGGCACCATTGATCATCTAACACTCAGACGATAGACTCTCCTTCAACGACTATATGTATACATGTTTACATTTAAATTATTATTAAATATAAGTTATAAACGAATGATGATATGGAAAAATTGTATTTAGTAAACTGACATTTATGAATGTTACGAAGAATTCCAATAATGTTTTTACTTTGTCTCTCGCATTAAGATTATATTAGGATAAAATGAGATATGTTACAGTGATCTCATATTAATAAGTTTAATAGTGAATTCATATATTGATTATATATTACGATTGACATTATTGTATATAAATAGGAATAATATTGATGTATTGATATCGTTAATGATTTAGAAGGCGAATAGGAATGATAAATTAAATTAATGATTATTATAACTCTACCTGCACCTCGGGTTAAATTTATAGATGCAATTTTGTGCCACCTTAATAAGGGTATATGAGATGAATTGAGCATGATTACAATGTTGCGTCTCTATTTAGAAACTTTATAATTAATGATAGACCTGTTGGTAACCATTTCGCATTTTTATCCTATCCTTATAAGCTGCCTACACGGGTGTTTTGGAACCCTTGATTCTCATCGCAATCTTTTGAATAAAACAACACTATTATCTTGCGCATTTGCACAACTGCCTTTTGTTCTCGTTTTCACGACTGCAAGCGTGAAAACCATGAGTTCGAAGTCATGTCGATGGCATTAAAATCGTCACTGGATTATTATGGTTACTCTTGTCTATGTGTTCATTGCATTTCTAATTCAATAATGGTCACGCAGTTGACAAGACACCAAATCTTTACTCACTTTGCATTTTTTTAATATGACTTCATTTTATAAGTTTGTGATGCAATGGTATTATAGTGATTGTCTTTGAGTCCTTGATTCAATGGTGGTTTGGTGTTCTATTGTCTTTGGTCAAACTTCTTTGGTGCAATGGTTTGTTGAGAACGCATTAACATTACGATCAGACACATGGTGCAATGGTTTTATACAATGCATAAGTTTTATGGTCAAATCCTTGGTGCTATATTCGAAATATTGCTTTGTTTTAAACCATGCAAACACTATTGTTGTGCAAATTTTTGGGTCGACTTATCATGGTTGTCAATAGTTGTTTGATTGGCATTGTTTTTAACACACACCAATAGTGAATCACCATAGCGTCGTCGATTGTACATTTTGATATGACTGTTTTGCATGGGTTTATTTCGCTCCACCACCCTCGCACACTTAGGCATTAATGCATGCCTTCTATCCCAGGTTACCTATGTTGGTTTTGGGGAAATCTCTCAACATTTGATCCTGCGTATACCCTGTCCAAACCCCTGTCCCTTTACCCTGCCCACTGTGTCCTCTCTCCTATGGCACCTGTGGTACACATAGAACCTAATGGCAGCCAAACACTCCTGCTATTCGACAATGCTCATGAGGATTCGGAAAATAGTGGTTGGTTAGTTTTTATCCAGAGATTTGAGGGTTTCAACCTTACAGTCGCCCAACAATTTGCCCTCACGTTCGATGGATGCAGGGCTAAGGTCGGAGATATCCAACTCGAGCTAAATGAGGAATTCCTCGGCTCGGCTACAGGCTTACCAGCTAAAAGGCAGAGGTGGTTTAAGAATTCAAAAGTGGACAAGGTGTCGTGGTCGCTCCTATTCACATCGAGGAAGATTGTTAGTTGTGATAGAGGTATGTTTGTCACTGCCCTCAAGCCCAGGTGGCATGATCTATTGGCAATTGTTAAGTAGTTTGTGACTTGCGAAGGTCGTTATGGTTTGGTATTTTTGTATCATCTCAGGTTTCTTATGAATTTTATAGACTACCCTATGAACATGCCTCACTACCTCCTATGCAGTCTATACAAAATGTCTAAACGATTTAAGCGTGAGAAGGTTGATAGCAGCCTTTTCCATCACTGCTAGATCAAAATCATTATCGTTCATCATTTGAGCCTTAGGGGTGACTGTTGGCAAGCCTTCCTATCAAGGAATGGCTTTGCCACTCCTGAGTGTGTCCAAGTGGACAAGGTTGTGGTCACTAAAACTCTGGTTGGGCCAGTCATGCCACCTCCTACCCTTCTACCCCCTATCAAACCCTCGAACTGCCCCAACATTGACCTACCTGATACCATGGCCGACCCGTGTGCTAAATACAATACTAAGACCGTCAAGAGGCCTATAAGGAAGAAAGGCAAAGGTGATACTAGTTTCAACAGTAGGCAAAAGAAGAATGCACGATGGATATCTAGATGTGCTCGGAACAAGCCCAAGCAGAGCACTGACCAAAAGCCTATTGTTTTGAGTGAGGATTCAGACTCTGAGATTGAACGCTTCTTGGCTGAAGAATACCCTTACTCTCAAGGCCTTTGTTATGTGGAATCCTATGACTATGTTTCCAACCTACCTCCGTGCCTCAAGAGTGACCCTAACTTCCCTGGAATTAAGCTTCACAGCAGAACCCCTGGTAACTTGAGAGAACCCTCACCTGTAATGCCAAGGCCCAATCAACCACCGTGTACTCAATGCAATTCCTGGCTTGAACATTACTACACGGATGTTCCCCTATTGCAATCCAATATTAAATCATTGAAGGAAAGGGTTACAGTGTTGTCAAAAGAAAGAGATAGGCTACAAGTCAACCAGAAGAAGCAAAAGACTACGGGTTCAATTGTCTTCAGAAATGTCGAGGCAGCTACGGCGTTTGTCGACTCAAAGTTATCCTGACCGAACCGTTTTCCTACAGCCCAGGTATGATTATTTCAACATCAATTTTGAATGATTTGGTTAGCCGATTGTGTTTTCTCCCATTTAGTTTTGTTTGTTTAAATAGATTTAAAAAATGATTCTGTTATTTTGATTTCGTTTTGAATTATGTTTGCATTGAAGATTTGTTTGCTAAAATCGTATAGCTATGTTTTGATTTAACACGATTTGATTTCTCTTGAATTAGTATAATGATCGTGTCGGCCCTGAGTTAGTTCGATTTAGTTATGTTTGGTTTGATC
>ML776783.1:422611-440404 GCA_009831015.1 Picea engelmannii | reverse complement strand
GTTGTTGTCCTAACTCAAAAGAACGTTGAAAACAATGAAGTACCCATTGCCTTTATGAGCTCTGCTTTCAAAGGCGTGGAACTTAATTACCCAGCAGTAGATCAGCAAGCCTAAGTTGTTTTTAAATCAATCAAGCACTTCCGATCTTATCTTTTGAAATCTAGGACGAAAATTATTGTCCCTTACCCAGCCGTCAGAAACCTGTTAGTGCAGAAAGAACTAGGCGAAATGAGGGTGAACTGGGTCACTTCCTTACAGGAGTATGACATAGAAATCACCCCAGCTCAAATAGTGAGAGGCCAAGGGTTATGCAAGTTAGTTGTTGATTCAGAAATAGGACAGCAAGAAGAAAATGATATTTCAAACCTAGGACAACACAATCAAAATGCAATCTGTTGTGCACAAAACTTTGTCAGTCCATGGTATGACGATATAAAATTATGTATTGAACATGGGTCAGCCCCCTGTCACCTGGTTCCCACTAAAAGAAGAGCGTTAATATTAAAATCTACCTCATTTCATTTGATTAATGGTATTCTGTTTCGTCAAAATTTTGATGGAGTGCTAATGCATTGTCTTGAGAAAGATGAAGCAGAAAAAGTTTTACTAGAATTGCACACAGGAGAAGCTAGTGGGCATTTTGGTGGTGACACCACTGCCCATAAAGTTTTGAGAGTTGGTTATTACTAGCCCACACTTTTTAGAGACACCCATGCCTTGTGCCGCAAGTGTATTATTTGTCAAAAAGCATCAGCGCGGTTACAGAAACCAGCCTTTCCTTTGCAGCCTGTTTCAGTAGACTCCCCTTTTCAGCAGTGGGGTCTTGATATTGTAGGTCCAATCAATCTGTCATCCTCATAGCAGCATAAGTTTATCATAACAGCCACAGATTACTTCACTAGGTGGTCTGAAGCTGTCGCATTAAGAATTGTGAATACCAGTCAGGTAATTGCCTTTTTAAATTCAAATATTATTACTCGTTTTGGTATCCTTGACTGTTTAGTATTCGATAACGCTCCGTATTTTTTGTCTCTTGAGATGAGCGAGTTCTCTCTAGAAAAGGGAATTAAATTGAAGTATGCCAGCTATTACCCCTAGGGCAATGGATTGGCAGAATCAACAAATAAGAATCTGATTAAAATCATCAAGAGAACGGTATCTAAGAATCACAAAAACTGGCATAATGCTCTTTTAAACGCAATCTGGGTTGATAGGGTAACACCAAAGACTGTTGTAGGTAACTCTCCCTTCTTTCTCATCTATGGCAGAGAAGCAATTCTGCCACCACATATTCTTCTTCCTTCACTACAACTATCACAAAAAATACAAGAAAAAGATTGTCCCCCTTTGGAGAACCGAATTAACACTTTAATGAAACTAGAAGAGGTAAGAGCCCAAGCTAAACATAAGTTAGATCGGCATCAACTAGTGGTTAAAAGCTGGTTTGATTCTAACTTTGCCTCTGATAGGAACTTCGAAGTAGGTGACCTTGTCTTGAAATGGGACAAACCGCATCAGGGAAAGGGAGAACACACAAAGTTTCAGAACTTATGGCTTGGACCATTTTTAATTGCT
Organism: Picea engelmannii; assembly: GCA_009831015.1. Classification (NCBI taxonomy): domain Eukaryota; kingdom Viridiplantae; phylum Streptophyta; class Pinopsida; order Pinales; family Pinaceae; genus Picea; species Picea engelmannii. Next base: position 438,829 of record ML776783.1, on the reverse strand, counting down.
GAGAAATTGGGTCCCAGCTCTTTCCGATTACAGAGTCTAGAAGGACAGCCAGACACCTATCTGGTGAATGGCCAAGCTCTGAAAAGATATTTCGCTTGATGACAACCCTGTGTATACTGTGTAAATATTTTTCTTTTGTTTTCTTGTCTTTTTTTTTCTTGTCTTTTGCTTTTTTGGTTTTGATTTTTCCCCTTGCGCTTATTATTTTTTATTTTTGGAAATACACATACCTGAATTTTGAACTGTTCAAACGAAGAAAACAAAAAATTCTTTCACTGAAATGACTGCTGAAAATTTGTCTAAACATCAATTATAATATGCTTCTGAAATKTACATATGTGTTGAGAAAAGACTGTTGTTTGAAAGAAGTTAACTGATTTCGATCTGTGAGTAAAGCCTGTCACGATCATCCATTATCTTCTCACGTTGTCCCTGATCCTTAAGGGAATAACTCAGAAGATGTCTCCCTGCTTTAGAAGGTTGGTTTTGTAAACAAACCATCTCTGAATCTTAATGAAGGACAGTTTTAAAAAATTATTTCAAGGTCTGTAAAAAAATATGTTAAAATAACATAATTTTCAGCGTCACCCCACTCAATTATATATCTTTAAAAAAACAAATAAATCATTAAAGAGCTGTGGGAAGTGCTTGTAAACCCGTCGAGATGATGAACAGGTCTATTGGCAGTGGGTAAATGCATGCATGATGCCAAGACAACTTCGTCGGGGTACTGAACAGGCCCGTTGGCAGCAAAGTAATGTCGGGTATATGAAAATTCGTAAGTATGAAATATCTTGACCTTAAAATGTCATTTATTCGGATTTGGAACTTCTTGGCAGGATACGGGTATCAGAGTGGGTTAAATGGAAACCCTGTCGAGGCTATGAACGCCTGCTGGTAGCAGTGGCTCTGTCAACAGTATTGGAGATTTTATCTTTAATATCGTGGCTCGTTTGTCTTAAGATTGTTATCAGTTTTCATCCTTTAAACACTGCTGGAATATTTGATTAATAATGATGTTTAAACAATTTTCTGGTTGTTTTTTAGATTGAATTATTCTTGTTACATAATCTGAATTTGTTCTTTTGGCAGAGATAACTACCTCTACCAGTGTGTCGCCATTGTTGGCAGCCATTCCGCAATTTTATCCTATCCTTATAAGCTGCCTACACGGGTGTTTTGGAAACCTTGATTCTCATCGCAATCTTTTGAATAAAACAACACTATTATCTTGCGCATTTGCACAACTGCCTTTTGTTCTCGTTTTCACGACTGTAAGCGTGAAAACCGTGAGTTCAAAGTCATGTCGATGGAATTAAAATCGTCACTGGATTATTATGGTTACTCTTGTCTATGTGTTCATTTCATTTCTAATTCAATAATGGTCACGCAGTTGGCACAACACCAAATATTTACTCACTTTGCATTTTTTTAATATGACTTCATTTTATAAGTTTACGATGCAATGGTATTATAGTGATTGTGTTTGAGTTCTTGATACAATGGTGGTTTGGTGTTCTATTGTCTTTGGTCAAACTTCTTTGGTGCAATGGTTTGTTGAGAATGCATTAACATTATGATCAGACCCATGGTGCAATGGTTTTATACAATGCATAAGTTTTATGGTCAAATCCTTAGTGCTATATCTGAAATATTGCTTTGTTTTAAACCATGCAAACACTATTGTTGTGCAAATTTTTGGGTCGACTTATCATGGTTGTCAATAGTTGTTTGATTGGCATTGTTTTTAACACACACCAATAGTGAATCACCATAGCGCCGTCGATTGTACATTTTGATATGACTGTTTTGCATGGGTTTATTTTGCTCCACCACCCTCACACACTTAGGCATTAATGCCTTCCTTCTATCTCGGGTTACCTCAGTTGGTTTTGGGGAAATATCTGAGCATTCGATCTTGTGTATACCCTGTCCAAACCCCTGTCCATTTACCCTACCCACTATGTGCTCTCTCTTATGGCACCTGTGGTGCGCATAGAACCTAATGGAAGCCAAACACTCCTGCTATTCGACAATGCTCATGAGGATTCGAAAAATAGTGGCTGGTTAGTTTTTATCCAGACATTTGAGGGTTTCAACCTTACAGTCGCCCAACAATTCTCCCTCACGTTCGACGGATGTAGGGCTAAGGTCGGAGATATCCAACTCGAGCTAAATGAGGAATTCCTCAGCTCAGTCGTAGGCTTACCAGCTAAAAGGAAGAGGTGGTTTAAGAATTCAAAAGTGAACAAGGTTTCGTGGTCGCTCCTATTCACATCGAGGAATATTGTTAGTTTTGATAGAGGTATGCTTGTCACTAACCTCAAGCCCAGGTGGCATCATCTATTGGCAATCGTTAAGAAGTTTGTGACTTGTGAAGGTCGGTATGGTTTGGTATTTCTGTATCATCTCAGGTTGCTTATGAATTTTATAGACTACCCTCTGAACATGCCTCACTACCTCTTATGCAGTCTATACAAAATGTCCAAACGATTTAAGCGTGAGAAGACTAATAGTATCATTTTCCATCACTGCTTGATCAAAATCATTATTGTTCATCATTTGAGCCTTAGTGGTGACTGTTGGAAAGCCTTCCTATCAAGGAATGGCTTTGCCACTACCGAGTGTGTCCAAGTGGACAAGGTTGTGGTCACTGAAACTCTAGTTGGGCCAGCCGTGCCACCTCCTACCCTTCTACCCCCTTTCAAAACCTCGAACTGCCCCAACATTGACCTACTCGATACCATGGCCGACCCATGTGCTAAAGATAATACTAAGACCGTCAAGAGGCCTATAAGGAAGAAAGGCAAAAGGTGATACTGGTGTCAATAGTAGGGGAAATAAGAATGCATGATGGATATCTAGATGTGATCGGAACAAGCCCAAGTAGAGAACTGACCAAAAGCCTATTTTTTTGAGCGAGGATTCAAGCTCTGAGATTGAACGCTTCTTGGCCGAGGAATGCCCTTACTCTCAAGGCCTCTGTTATGTGGAATCCTATGACTATGTTTCCAACCTACCTTTGTGCCTCAAGAGTGACCCTAACTTCCCGGGAATTAAGCTTCACAGCAAAACCCCTGGTAACTTGAGAGAACCCTCACCTGTAATGCCAAGGCCCAATCAACCACCGTGTACTCAATGCAATTCCTGGATTGAACGTTACTACATGGATGTTCCCCTAAAGCAATCCAAGATTAAATCATTTAAGGAAAGGGTTACAGTGTTTTCAAAAGAAAGAGATAGGCTACAAGACAACGAGAAGAAGCAAAAGACTACGGGTTCAATTGTCTTCAGAAATGTCGAGGCAGCTACGGCCTTTGTCAACTCAAAGTTATCCTGACCGAACCGTTATCCTACAGCCCAGGTATGATTATTTCAACATTGATTTTGAATGATTTGGTTAGCCGATTGTGTTTTCTCCCATTTAGTTATGTTTGTTTAAATAGATTTAAAAAACGATTCTGTTATTTTGATTTCGTTTTGAATTATGTTTGCATTGAAGATTTGTTTGCTAAAATCATATATCTATGTTTTGATTTAACACGATTTGATTGCTCTTGAATTAGTATAACGAACGTGTCGACCTTGAGTTACTTCGATTTAGTTCTGTTCCGTTTGATCCAGAAACGATTCTAATGTTTGAATTAGCATAATATTTTGTGTATGCGATGCATTAATATCAAAGATTGGTTTGATAAATACAATGTAATCTATTGATTTCAAAAAACAACTCTGTTAGTTTTGGATTTAAAAACGATTTTGTTAAGTGTTGGATTGATTGTATCTATATTGAATTTGTACCAAAGATTTGTTTGATATTCGTTTACAGTCTGTTTCGATTTAAATGGATTCAATTACGATTTCGTTTGTTCAGATTTTGCATAAAATTTTTGGTTTGTTTTGGCGTGAATGATTTGCTTTGTTTTCAATCAGTAATTAAAGATTTGTTTAATAGGTCAAATATATTTCTATTATCGTTTGGATTGATTTAAAAACGGCTTTGTTTGCAAATAAGACCAGCTACATAATCGTGAGATTCTGTAGCTAGTCTTAAAATTTAGATTTTTGTTAATTTTATCAATAAAACATTATCTAAACTTGTGTATTCTTGTCCACCTACAAGTACCTACGAATTTCAATGGAAAATTGGACATGTTGTGGTAGTTTAGAACACATTTTTTTTTATATAGTTTTTTTTTAAGTTGTTAGTCATAGGCAGAAATAGAGACTTGGGAGATTGTTCCCAGATTTTTTGTAAACTGTTTTTGATAATTCCCACAGGGATGTTTTACCCTGTGGCCTTTATATACTCATTTATTTTTGTAATGAACCCATCACTGTTGGGAGAACAAAGACTATGGATTTATGATGATACAAACTCGAATGGAAGTGGATCTTTTGTAACAGCTTTAGCTTTCAATTTATCATACTTTCATTCAAGTTTTGTGCATTTTAATTTGTGATCAAGTCATTGACTACTTTAGATATCAAGACTTATTACAGGTTAATGCGTTGTGATTTAAATTATGTCCATATCTCATGTATCTCATTTTTAGTACAACAATTACTCTGTTTCAATTTGATGAGTAAAGGTTTATCTTCTTCATTAAATGAACTGTTATGTACAAACCTTCACACAGGGATTTATCTAATTGTGATAATTTGTAAATTATAAGATCGTTGTCATTTTATGTCTTGTTTGTTCTGTCATTTATATTCAAAGAGCATTGATGCTTCTTGTTTACGAGAAGCTTGTGGAGAATCTGGTGCGGGTTTCCTCCCATCAAACAGTGAAATCGAATACTGCGCACAGGACAAATAGGAAGCATTACTTCAGGTCAGTTTGCTATTTGTTATTTAATAGTTAATAAATCCGAGAATTCTCAGTAATTTAGTTAGATATATAGTTCAGATTTACAGTTAGGATTATTATTTTAATTGCTCAACTTTAGATAGTTTTCATTTCATTCCTTTCTCATAAAAATTATAAAAATCAAAAACCAATAGCTTCGTTGTTATGTCACAAATAATTTTTGCAAGTTTCGATTAAAATTTGTATTATGTAAATACTGTACATCTGTAATTAAGATTTAACTATGTTGACAGCTGAACATTTGATTTCATAGAATTATTATTGTATAATATTAGTAAGTAAGTTGTATATATATATTTCATATTTGTATATAGTTTGTTGTAAGTGCTTTTTCCACTTAGATTAGTTTATTTAGTTTAGTTTTTATTTCGTTTCTTAGGACTTAGATCAGCCAACAGAGTCGCTAAACCCATTGGGGTGGATCATCCCAAACGGCTTGGGTTATTTAGACAACCCCGGACCGGATTCACTCCTCCAGTTGACGAGCGTTCATTTTCGTCCGTCAACAAGACCATCGAGAAATACTTGAAGAAATGAAGTGTAGTGTGCATATGTATAGTATTACTTTGTTTGCATGTTTTTACTGATGCTTTAGTTGCATTATGACTAAGCGACTTAGAAAAAAAAAGAAACAAAAAAAACTAATTCGTCGTATTCTTTCATTGATATTAAATTTATTGGTGGGTTTTTACATATCGTATCAGATAGGGTTCAACTATGCGACACCAGACCCATTACGTCCTCCGTTGTTTTATATTAATAGTTAAAGATGTATCGCTAATAAAAAATAATTTTTTTTCCATGTAGGTATCATGGTTAGATGACGCAGGATGAAGAGGTATGCTTCCTCCAAGTGCATCCATGCCAGAGGGATCTAATCCACAGGGAGATGAGAAAACTACTGAGCAGGATCATGTTGCAGTAGGATATGTGGTAAGTATGATGAGATCCTTTAAGAGAATGTCTGAGGTGCTAATCATTCGCCTTGATCAGGATGAGGGCAGGGAGTATGTTCCCAATGAGGATTCACATCGCCTTCCAGTAGTTAGTATTTGTATACACAAAGACCTCAAGAAGGTGAAATTTCCCGATTTTTGGGGTGCCACGGACGACTTATCCATTGAGGCATGGTTGGAGAACATGGAAATGTGCTTCGTGCTACACGATTACACCTCCAACATGAAGGTCTGGACGGCGGTCTTTCAACTGAAAGGGAGTGTTCTTTTTTGGTGGAAGACACTCTTACCTCAACTAAACATGGTCGTTGAAGACATGTCATGGGAATTGTTCGAGGAACGATTCCAGGAGAGGTATATTTCCAATGAATTCATTGAGTTCCATCTTATCGAGTTAAACTCCTTACGGAAAGGTAGTCGTATGGTACCGAAGTATGAGGCTAGGTACATGGAGCTGCTCAGATATGCTCCACATATGAACACTGAGAAATTAAATGTTAACAAGTTTGTGTTCGGTCTCAACTTCAACATTTGTGTGAAAGTGAGAATATTGATGCCTCATACGTTGCACGATGTAGTTCAGAAGGCTCTCATTGTTGAAGAAGATTTGAACCATGGGGGTCATGGAAGGATGCCTTCCAGGAAGATAGGACAGGCGCTATCTAGAGCGTCGTAGCAAAAAACACTAGTTAGGCAGACTTCTATGCAGCGCAATGCACCCAAAAGACCTGTGTTTTCTACGCCACGTAGACCGACTACCATTCAGAGGACTCCATACAAAGAACCATAGAAACAATAATAGTGTCTTCTGCAACAATTTAGACCTATTCAGCAGAACAAACCAAGACCGTAGATTCCTAGGCCAATAACTTCTACTTATGGAACTAGAATCACCAGTCCGAAGAACGGATGTCGGACATGTGGGGAGCCCCACTACTAGAGAGATTTTCCTATTGAGAAGGAAAGAGTTGTCAGATCAACGGGACCCATGACAATTGGATATTTGGGCAAGGCCCACAATATTCATGCAGCGATGAATAATTGCTAGGCCAAGAATCAATCTACAATGCTTGAGACTTCAGGTACGATAGTTTATCATTAGTTTAGTGTTTTGATAGATCTAGGAGCTACTGGGAGTTTTATATCTAGTGTTGTGCTTAAAATAATTAAGGTGAAGGTAGTCGAACAAGATGAGTTTAGTTATGTGGAAATGGCATCTAGTGCCAAGTAGAAGGTTGGAGGAAAAGTTAAGGATTGTAACATTAACTTGGGTCATTTCTTCACAAGTGTAAACATATATGTCATAATATTGTGATGTTATGACATTATGATCGGAATGGATTTGTTATAATTGCACGATGCAATACTTAACTGTAAGATGAAACAATTAAGTTTTATTGATGATTTGGGACAGAGTAGAGTGATTGTGGGAAGAAACCAATGAGTGTCAATGAGATTTGTTTCTTCCCTACAATTACATAAAATTATTTCCAAGGGATTTAAGTTGTACGCCATATTAGCGTTTAACAAAAAAGGAGACATGAAAGGATTAGAAAACTTTCCTATAGTATCAAAGTTTTCTGACATATTTCTGGACAAACTACGAGGTTTACCGCCAGAAAGAGAATTAGAGTTTACCATAGATTTGAAACATGGAACAGAACCGATTGCTAGAACGCCATACCATATGTCGACACCAGAATTACAAGAGTTAAATATGCAATTGAAGGAGTTGTTGGATTTGGGACTTATATTTCCAAGCGTATCACCGTGGCATGCACCAGTTATTTTTGTAAGAAAGAAGTACGGATCGTGGAGGCTTTGCATTGACTATCTTCAATTAAACAAAGCCACAATCAAAAACCAATATCTGTTGCTAATAATTGATGAATTATTTGACCAGATGAAAGAAGAAACGATGTTTTCAAAGATTGACTTGAGATCAAGATATCATCAGTTGAGAATTAAGGAGGAAGATATCCCTAACACCGCATTTAAAACAAGATTCAGACACTATGAGTATATTGTTTTACCATTTGGATTGATGAATGCCCCAAGTGTATTCATGAGTTTAATGAATGGGGTATTTCTCAAATACTTGGACAAGTTTGTACAAGTTTTTATCGACGACATACTGATTTATTCTCGGATGAAAGAAGAGCATGACAAACACTTGAGTATAGTTTTACAGTGTCTAAGAGAAAACAAGTTGTACAGGAAACTGTCGAAATGTTTGGTTTACCAGACGAAGCTTCATTATTTGGGACATATTATATCTGGTGAAGGTATCCCTATGGATCTAGCAAAGGTTGAGGCTATTATGGAATGGAAAGCACCAATGAACGTATAAGAAATACATAGTTTTATCTGACTAGTAGGTTATTATCGATTCTTTGTTGAAGGATTTTCAAACATAGCAAACCCAATCATGGAATTGCAGAGGAATAATAAGAAATTTGTATGGTCATAGAAATACGTGGAAGCAGTTCAAAAACTTGAGTTATTAATGACATCACCGATACAAAAATTTCTTGACATGGAAAATGAATTCTTGGTATGTACGGATGCATCCAAGGAAGGTTTAGGTGGAGTATTAATGCAATACGATCGAGTGATCACTTACATTTCAAGGAAACTAAGAAGGCATTAAGAGAATTATGCAGCACACGATTTGTAGCTATTAGTGATTGTTTATGCCTTACGAGTTTGTAGACATTATCTTATTGGATGAAAATTTGAACTGAAAGCTGATCACAATGGGTTAAAGCATATTTTTACTCAGAGTGACTTGAATGCGTGAAAAAGGCATTGGTCCTAAGTGAGTATGACTTTGAGATTACTTACATTAAAGGAATGGTGAATAGAGTAGTGGATTCATTGAGTCAGATACCATGCATATTCTCAGTAATACCACTTAAGCTGAATCTTCGAGAAAATATTCTAGCATTGCATATTAACGATGAATGATACAAGGAAGTTAAGAATAATATTGGAAAATACATTATGATACCAAGGTATGATGGTTATTATCTTGATATCGACGAATTGTTGAGTTATAATGGAAGAATTTATGTACCACCTAATGACGAATTGAGAAATTTGATTTTGAACAAAGCTCATCAAGCAGTGTACATGGGTCATTCGGGAGTCATGAAGATGAAAGTAGATCTTAAAACTTTATTCTTTTGGAATGGAATGAAGACTGATATAGTAAATTACATGTCAATATGTCTAGAATGTCAGCAAGTGAAGGCTGAACATAGACATCTAGCAGGATTGTTACAGCTACACGCGATTCCGGAATCTAAATGGGAAGTCATTTCGATGGATTTTATTGTTGGATTTCCACTGACGGCAAGGAGACGGGAATTTATTTTGTGGTCATTGACACTCTAACAAAGAGTGCACACTTTATTCTAGTTCGTACGATGTATCAGACACCAGACATAGCTAGAGTATTTGTTAGCGATATTGTTAGGTTGCATGGTGTACCAAGAAATATCATATCCGACCGAGGATCAATGTTCACTGGATTATTTTGGACTAGTTTCTAAGAGGCATTGGGAACACAATTGAATTTTAGCACAACATTTCACCCTGAAACAGATGTTTAAAGTGAAAGAACGAATCAAATTTTAGAGGATATGTTGTGAATGTATGTAATGGATCAACATAAACGCTAGAAAGAATTATTACCATTGGTAGAATTCATGTACAACAACAGTTACCAAAGTTCAATTAAGATGGCACCTTTTGAATTTATTTATGGACGACCTTGTCAAACACCCTTGAGTTGGCATCGACTAGAGGACAGGGTCCTGGTGGGACCAGAAGTGATCCAATAAATGGAATAACATATGCAATCCATAAGGAAAAGGATTAAAGAATCGCAAGACCGACAAAAGAGTTACACGAATGCGCATTGTCTAAACCACAGTTATGAGATTGGTCATAAAGTATTTTTGTGGGTGAAGTCGCATAAGATATCGATCAAGTTTGGAGAGGGTGCTAAACTCTATCCATGGTTTGTGGGACCTTTCGAGGTTGTGTAAAAGCAAGGACATGTGGCTTACTGACTAGCCTTACCTAATTCTTTGAGGCGTATGCACGATGTGTTTCATGTATTGGTTTTGTGACATTATATTTAAAATATGTCACATGATATTGACTTGAGTTCTTTGTAGGTGTCGGATGAGGGTTCTCTCATGGATAAGTTGATATGCATCATGTACCATCACACTCGACAGCTGTGGCATCGAATATTCTATTAGGTCAAGGTTTGCTGGGACAGTTATAGTCACACTCGACTACATGGGAGGATGCATATGAGATGCACCAACAGTTTCCTTATTTGTTTGATAGATAGGTATATAGATTAGTGTCAAATACATTTATTGTTTTCATTATTATATTGTACAAAACTTCGAGACAAAGTTTAAAACAATAGGGGGTGTATGTAACATCTAGTTCCACTGATCACATTTTTATAATGAATTATTCTTTGAGGACACTTGCAAGAAAGTGATCTGGTTATGGTACATTACGATTTCTGCTCTTATTATGAGTTATGATATGTTGAGTATTGAGATTTAAATGTTATTTTCTAGATGTATATATTGACAAGTAGTATGATGATTTTTCCTGAGTGTGCAGGAAATGTGATAGGTTGAGGATGTTGATGGCATCAACGGACTTCCTTGGACTTCGGATTGAGTTAGGGAGTGGACTTGTATTTTTGTTTCAGTATTTGATTTACATGCATGTGTTATATGATGATTCAGTATGGATACTATGTATCTGGATTTTCACATTTTCCTTGTGAGTGGATGTAGGCTTGGTGATGCTTGCTAGTCTAACTCACATATGGAGTAAAGGGGTCATGGAAAGAAACCAAATGAATGAGGGAGAGGTGTGGCATCCTCCCTATCACAACCTACTAGCACTCTCGTCATGACATGAACGAAAGGTTTATGATTACCTCGTTCTGAGAGGTCCACGATGTTGTGAGGGTAGACTGAGATAGTCACTCATGAATAATTCCAAAGGGCACGCAATAAGGCATAATTCTTATTGTTTAGAAAATCCCATAGTCTATCACAAGGTCTACCAATGGAGTGTTGACTCCAAGTGTCTGACAAACTTCCAAACTATTCAATGGCGAGTGGCACCCTTAGAGCATGAAGGTGTGACTTGGAGGGAACTTTGCGTAATTAAATTGTGAGTCAATAAAAATCTAGAAGGCCTAGAAAGTAAAATAAAAATACTTAGACTTTTAGAAAAGAGCATACAATTGATCATTAAATTATAAACAAGAAAATAACAAAGAGACTAAGTATAATAGGTTTGACCAAATTAAAAACACTAAAAGGTTTAAGGGATATTAGACTAAACAATTTAAATAAATGAGAATAAGAGACAAATGTTGGATATGTGCACATGTGTGCAAGAAATTAATAAAAAAGAAATTTTAATTAAAAGAAAATAAAAACATGAGAGAATAGGTGGTCCACATAGAGTAACATCTTGAGTCAATCAACCACTAATCCTAACTAAAAGAGGACTCTTAATCCAACTCAAACTGAAAATTAGTTAGGGGACACAAAATAAATGAGGGATTGGGGAAATAAGAAACAACTAAGAGGAAAAATAGGAACAAATTGGTGAATGTGAGGGAAAATGTCTAATTAAATAAAATAAAAAGGGAATTAACATGTGCAACTTGGGAGAGTGTGACAAGTGTAGTGGGTGAATAATCCCTCATTAAATTATTAAAAAAAATATTATTTGTGCATGAGAGGAAAAGTCTCATTTCTAATTTTTCTATAAATGAAATGGAGAGAAAGAGAAAAGGACCTCATTTTTGAAGTATTGTTATGCTGCCAAAATTTTCTTAACTAGTTTACTTGTGGAGAGTTGGCATTGCAAACTTATTCAAGGAGGTGGAAGCCTCTCCTTGTGAGGGAAAGTTTGCACTATTGAGTTTCTGGTTTACTGTGTGTGGCCCCTTTGTGGCTCAGGGGGCTAAGGGGGGAGAAGAGTACCCCTAGCATTGGTTGGGAGGTACCGGTGGGGTTCATGGATTAGCAGGAGAAGGTAGACGAACATGCACAAGACTTCATTTTGGAGATCGACATCACATATCGTCATTTTCGGTTACGGTATTTAAATTTTTTATGTACCAATTGTCAAATAACATCTTCCTGTATAATTTTACAATTCCCAATAATGTATAATTTTAATGAGTATCTAAGACATGAGTCTTTCATTTCTTAGTCGATGTCAATAAGTATTTATGCAATTTAAGAATATCATTCTTTCTATGTATTTGATTGATTATGTTAGTACTGAACTAGAATTAAATTAGTATCCCTTTATGTTCACACTCATAGAGAATGAGAATGTGAAATAAAGTTCATATCTTCATTTCTCCGTCTATATCAAACATATATAAAATTTCTTTATATATTTGTGACTGTGTTGAATAAAGAAGGATAAAAATGACCCATTTAATCTCCTAATAATCGAAATTCCATAAAGGAATTAAGTTGGTTGAGGTTCATCATCATATATTACTATTCTTGATCATGGTAATTATGTGTACAATTGAATTATCAGATAGTATTCAAACCTTAATATTAGCTATGTGTGTGGAGACAATCTTAGTTATTGTCATATTTCTCTTATCAATAGATTTACATGTGTAAATTGTACTATTGGAAATTGATAATTAATTATCCTATTTCAACGGGTTCGATTGACTCATGAATTGAATTAATTTTAGTGATATTGTGCTATATAAGCGTTCTAGAAGTGAACGCTTATATATATATATATATATATATATATATATATATATATATATATATATATATATATATATCCATCCTCTCATGGATGAATTTAAAATCTATGTAGATTTGTAGGCTAAATTTCCTCTCAGACATTGTTTCAACTGTTGTTATAATCGGAGGAAAATTCATCAGAGGTTAATTAGCAAAATTTTCCTTGAATCATTATTCAATATTTCTTAGCGATTGATTTGAATAATCGAAACCTGAGAAACACTTCAAGTTTGAAACCTTTCAATATGAACAATAAAATCGAACAAAAAGAAATAGGACTCTAGGAATAAAAGGATAAAATGTTACACTAAATTATTGTCACAAAGATAAATGATAATTACGGTATAAATGACCTGCACTACACTATAGTCACTAATTTACAATCATCATTGTAACATACCCAGCCACCCCCAGTCTGGGCTACGCTACTTCAAGTCCGCTCGTGGAATTCTCTCTTAATGATACCTTTCTAATTAATACAGATGCATAAAAGAAAGGAACCATACTACATGCACAGTCATAACCAGCAAGTATGCTTATTCTAAATATTAAATGTAACGATTAATAAATACACAACAGATTAAATCATACATAGGTAATTAACCATAATAGAGAGAACTTCTATTTTCTAGAAAGAAGACACCAACTAGCTGCAGATCAAAGGGAGTTCCACCCAACCGTAGACATTGTTGTTCCAAATCTCAGCAGTAGTGTGACCACCGAGCCAGGGCTATGAATCCACAAGGACAGATTCCAGGGTGTCACTCAACTTCTGAATCTAGTCATCCCTCAGGCTCTCATAGGATTTTCAACACTCACAACAATCCCAAGCACACCAACTCTCTTCTACCCAGTTTTCACAACCGAAGAGAATGGACCCCCTTTTCTACCACGCAGTCCCTTAGACTGTCCATCTCTTTCAGGGCTCCAGTGCTTCTGGTCAAGAATCTCTCTATTGGGACTCTCAAGAATTTCAATTATGAGTTATCTGAAACATAGGCCGAGGCATCACAAATATTCAGGAACCAAATCCTAGTTAGAAATACACCAACATCCTATACATCCAATGACTATGGATTTTCTCAGCAATTCAATTTCCTTTCCCAGCCATCTCTCAAATCAGATGGGACGAGTAGGTGAAATAATGGATGGAGTGAGAACGGGATGAAAGGTGTGAACAATTATCAATTGAGTGAATGAGTTAAGAAGATAAAATCGTCAGCAGAACAAGAAGAGAACCCCCGCCCCAGACCAAGGATGGGTTTTTTGTAACTATTGGGAATCAAGAACCTCATGGCCTTCCCCCCAAGAATCTCACGTAACTGATATTCTCCATTAAAAAAATGGGTATTTAAAGTTATAAAATAAATACTTAGACCCTCAAGCCCCCTCTATGGTGGAATTATAGCCCCCTATAACTCATGTCCTTGTCCGTCTAGAAGCCAGTGATGTATTTATTATTAATAATGATCGGAACATTACATTTCTTGGACACTTTGGCCTCTCATCAATTAAAAAATACATTATTTGATATGGGGCTCATAACCCGGGGTGTTACATCCCCTCCCCCTTATTTTGGCACTGTCCTCGATGCATATATAAAACAGAGATCAAAATCTCAAAAAGTATTTTAAAATTTGTGGGTATTTCGCCCGCAGGGAATCTTCATGCTCCCGAGTAGTGTCTTCAGGACCATAGCAGATCCATAGGAATTTTACCAGCTTTATAACTCAAATCCGGAGCATTTTGAATTTTCTTTCCAATAGTCGCATTGGTTGGACCTGAAAGTATCCCTTTGTCTCTACTTGAATCGGATGCCAATCAATTACATGGTTAGAATCATGTACATATTTTTTTAGAAAAGAGACATGAAATACATTATGCACATTCATGGAAGTAGGAAATGTAAGCATGTATGCAACTGACCCTATCCTATCCAATATCTCAAATGGACCACAGAATCTGGCTGCGAACTTTGTACAACTACCCAACTTCAAAGAGATCTTCTTGGGATTCACTTTTAAAAGCACATTCTCCCCTATTTTAAAATCTCTCACTGTCATTTTCTTCTCTGCATTATTTTTTTGTCTATCCTGAGCTACCTTTAAATTATGCTTAATCTTAACCATCTAGTCGTCCATATCCTTGAGCAACTTTGGCCCAAGTACCACTCTCTTTGTTGGGTTGTCCCAACTCACTGGAGTATTGCATTTCCTACCATACAAGGCTTCAAACAGGCTCATTTTCAATGAATCTTGATACCCATTATTATAAGCAAACTCAACCAAGTGAAATTAATCTTCCTACTTAGATGGATGATCCATCACATACATTCTCAACATGTCTTCAATTACTCAGTTGGCTCTCCCTTTCTTCCCATCTAACTATGGATGGTAAGCCATGTTAAAGTTCAGATTTGTACCAAATCCTTTAAACAATCCCCTCCAAAAATTTGAAGTAAACTTTGTGTCTCTGTCCGAGACAATTGTCCTAGGTATCCCATGCAACCTAGAAATATCTTTCATGTATATTTTTGCAATATTATTTGTTGTATGAGTTTTTTTACAAGAACAAAATGAGCAGCTTTTGTCAATTTATCAACCACTACCATGATTGAATCATGTTGTCTTGTTTTCCTGGGCAATTTAGTTATCAAATCAATGGTTATCACTTCCCATTTATTTTATGGAATTGGTAATGGTTGTAGCAAACTCGTTGGGTGCCTATGCTCAGCCTTCATTCTCTGACATTCCATACATCTTGCGATGTAATCAACAACGTATTTTTTCATTCTTGGAAAAAAAAATTGGCTTCTTACTGTTGTAATTGTTTTCTGGTAACCAGGATCCCCAGCATATGGAACATTATGCATTTCCTTTAGTACCAAATTCCTAAGTTCCCCAGAACTAGGAAAAAATTATATTTTGTGCATAAGTAATCCATCTTCCTTCATCTCATAGTCTTTAATTTTTTGTTGTACATTTTCTTGCTGTAATATTTCTTTTATATGTAGGTAATGTTGATCTGTAACAACCGCATATAAAATTCTACTCTTCAAGTTTGACCGATGCATACTGACAACTATAGCATGCATGAGATGTATTCTTCTACTAAGTGCATTGGCAAGTTTATTTTCTTTTCCTTTGATATGCTTTATATCAAAGTTGTATTGACTTAAAAATCTATTAAGGTCCTAACCCGCACATAGGTAGATCAATGTATTCAGATGTAATAAAGGTCAATATTAATAAGACCTTTCAATAAAATAGAATAAGGAGGATGTAAGAAGACCTAATAGAAGCTTCCGCTTCTAGAAGGATCTTCCCCTAGATGCTTCTCTTAATAGACATATTTAGTATAAATAAGGGTCAAGGGTATGAAAACCCTAGCTTGGATATTATTGCAACAGAGCGTTGCTCGACTGGAGGTTTCCCCCTCGAAGAGGCCTGTGAACATTGCTATCTGATTCAAAGTGTTATTTCTGTTGCTATTTCGTATATCATTTATGTGTATTGTGAAGATTATGCTGGATATTTTACTGTTATTC
>ML776783.1:355840-420416 GCA_009831015.1 Picea engelmannii | reverse complement strand
TGCGGTGTCCATGATCATTCCATTCCCCTTGTCCCAGGAAGCCTTCCCCCCAACATACGTCCATATCGCCACCCCTTTGCCCAAAAGAATGAAATTGAAAAAATGGTCCAGGAACTCCTTACTGTCGGAGTCATCCATCCTAGCACGATCCCTTACTCCTCTCTGGTCGTCATGGTACTAAATAAAGAAGGTTCTTGGAGAATGTGTCCTGACTTCCGTGCTCTCAATAAACTCACCATCAAAGACAAATTTCCCATTCCTGTCATTGATGACCTCCTGGATGAACTGAGTGGTGCCCAATTATTCACCAAACTTGATCTTCGCTCGGGCTATCACCAGATCCGTATGAAAGAGTCTGACATTCCTAAGACAACCTTTCGCACTCATGAGGGCCACTACGAGTTTTTGGTCATGCCCTTTGGGTTTTGTAACGCCCCCTCCACCTTTCAGAGCCTCATGAACCATGTCTTCCTTCCTTTTCTTCGTCATTTTGTCTTAGTTTTCTTTGATGATATCCTCATATATAGCAAGACATGGACAGACCATCTGACTCATGTGGATCAAGTTCTCAACCTACTTGGTCAGCACCAGCTTTTCCTGAAATAGTCCAAATGTTCTTTTGGTGCATCCAAAGTAGAATACTTGGGTCATCTCATGGGAAAGAATGGCGTCAGGGTGGACCCGAAAAAGATTGAAGCTATGCAAGATTGGCCGCACCCTAAGACTCTCAAAAGCTTGCATGGATTTTTGGGCATCACAGGGTATTATCGCAAGTTCGTCAAGAACTATGGAAAGATTGCAGCACCTCTAACGGCTCTCCTTAAAAAGAACTCTTTCACTTGGACCCCAGCATCTGCTCAAGATTTTCAAACTTTGAAGATGGCCATGTGCACCACTCTGGTTCTGGCTCTTCCCGACTTCACAAAGACATTTGTGTTGGAATGCAACGCCTCAGGGAAAGGCATTGGTGCTTTCCTTATGCAATAGGGTCGACCTTTGGCCTTTACTAGCAAACAACTGTCTGAAAATAATCTGGGCAAACCTATTTATGAAAAAGAAATGTTGGCAATTCTACATGCAGTTGAATTATGGCGTCCTTATCTCTTGGGGCAACGATTCCAAACTAAAATAGATCATCAAAGCCTCAAATACTTTCTGGAACAACGCATTTCCTCCCAGGAGCAACAAAAATGGGTCACTAAGCTCTTTGGATATGATTACGAGATCATTTACAAGAAGGGAAAAGACAATGTAGTGGTGGATGCACTGTCCCGGAAATATGAAGACGAAGGATCCCTTTTCTCTCTTTCCTTCATTGTACCTAATTGGCTGCAAGTTGTGCACCAGGAATGGCTACAAGACCCCAAAAGTTCACATCTAATTCAGCAACTGCAGAACAAGGCGCAGGCTCCCCCAGGGTACTCTTGGCTTCAGGATGAACTTCGATACAAAGGTCGCTTGTATTTAAGTAAACAATCCAAGCTCAAATCCACAGTACTCTCTGAGCTTCATGCTACACCCACAGCGGGGCACTCAAGGTTCACCAAAACATATGACAGAGTTAAACGTTCTTTTTTATGGGATGGTATGAAACATGACATCCGTAAGTTTGTGGCTGAATGCGAGCTATGCCAACGCAAAAAGGGAGAAACAGTCAAATCTCCAGGCACCCTCCAAACGCTTCTGATTCCCCCTGATATTTGGAAGGATATCTCTATGGACTTTATTACAGGCTTACCCAAATCGCGGAATAAATCAGTGATAATGGTGGTGGTGGATCGCCTTTCCCAGTATGCTCATTTTTGTTCTCTTCACCACCCATTTACTGCATCCACGGTGGCCCAAGTTTTCATGGATCGGGTCTTCAAGCTTCATGGCATGCCAAACTCTATTGTTTCTGATCGAGACCCAACTTTCACAAGAAATTTTTGGCAAGAACTATTTAAGCTACAAGGCACACAATTGCATCTCAGCTCAGCTTATCATCCCTAGACAGATGGTCAAACGGAAGTCGTAAACAAGTGTTTGGAAACCTATCTGAGGTGCTTTACATCTGAAAAACAACACCAGTGGGCTCAATGGTTACCCCTCATCGAATGGTGGTACAACACTACATACCATACAGCCACTCGCATGACTCCTTTTGAAGCAGTGTATGGACAGAAGCCACCGTTAGTTCTCTCATACTTACCGGGTACCTCGAAGGTCCAGGCGGTCGACCAAACACTTACAGTCTGAGAGGATATCCTTCGTACCCTTAAAGAGAACTTGGTCATGGCCCAGAATAGAATGAAGCAGCAAGCAGATCAAGGTCGCTCGGAACGTCAATTTGTAGCAGGGGATCAGGTGTTTCTGCGACTACAACCATATAAGTAAACTTCCCTCAAGGAAAAGCAGTGTCAAAATCTAGCACCCAAATTTTATGGCCCTTACACAGTTCTAAAGCGTGTGGGACAAGTCGCATATCAGTTAGCTCTGCCCAGTCAGTCGAAGCTACATCCTTTTTTTCATGTTTCATGCTTGAAGAAGGTGATTGGAACCAGGTGCCAAATTCAAACCAACCTTCCAGAGTTAGCTGAAAAAGGATCCATTTGGCTACAACCAAAAGCAGTTTTGGACCAGCGGGAGCATCACCTGCGTCAAAGAACCATCAAGGAAGTGATAGTACAGTGGAAAGATATGACTCTAGCAGATGCCACTTGGGAACCAGCTACCATTCTGCAGCAGTTTCCACATCTCAAGCCTTGAGGACAAGGTTGTTTTTAAGGGGGCGGACATGTTAAGGTCCTAACCTGCACATAGGTAGATCAATGTATTCGGATGTAATAAAGGTCAATATTAATAAGACCTTTCAATAAAATAGAATAAGGCGGATGTAAGAAGACCTAATAGAAGCTTCCTCTTCTAGAAGGATCTTCCCCTAGATGATTCTCTTAATAGACATATTTAGTATAAATAAGGGTCAAGGGTATGAAAACCCTAGCTTGGATATTATTGTAACAGAGCGCTACTCGACTGGAGGTTTCCTCCTCGAAGAGGCCTGTGAACATTGCTATTTGATTCAAAGTGCTATTTATGTTGCTATTTCATATATCATTTCTGTGTATTGTGAAGATTATGCTGGATATTTTACTGTTATTCTGTCATTTCTAGCATTTCATTTATGTTCTGCATATTTTATATATCTGGTATCTTGCAAAATCCCAGACATCTTGTTTTCCTAGCATTCAAAGTTGGTTTTTCAAAAAGGTACTTCAGACCACTGTGGTATGTTCTTAATTCAAATCTCTTTCCCATGAGATAATGCCTCCACATATTCAATGTGTGAACAATGGAATCAAGCTCCAAGTCATGTGAGGCATAGTTCCTCTCATGTTCCTTGAGATTTATGGACTCATAACCAATGACATGTCCATTTTGAGTGAGGACTCCACCAAGTCCTTCCTTACATGCATTTGTGCATACCACAAAACTTTCATTTGGGTCAACAATATTTAAAATAGGCGCACTAGTATGTAATTATTTTGACAGATCAAAGTTCTCCTCACACTTAGATGTCCATTCAAATTTAATTTCCTTCTTTTGAAAAGAAGTGATAGGATGAGAAATCTTAGATAACCATGCTACAAATCTTTTTTAGTAACCAGCTAACCCCATAAAAGATATGAATTTTGAAACATTCATGGGTGTTGGCCATCCTCTAATGGCTTCAATCTTCTTTTGATCCACTGTTGTACCTTGTTTTTAAATAATGTGTCCCAAGAAATGGATATTTTCTTGGTAAAAAGAACACTTACTCAGCTTGGCATACAGTTGATTTTCTCTCAGCACTTGCAATACCATTCTTAGGTCAAGTTCATGCTCCTCTTCAGACTTAGAATAGACAAGTATGTCATCCAGGAATACTATGACAAACTTATACAAATAATTTATTAGTATTCCATTCATTAAGCACATAAAGACAGTTCGTGCATTGGTCAGTCCAAATGGCACCACTACAAATTCATAATGCCCATACTTGGTTCTAAAGGTTGTCTTACGAACATCTTCTTCTTTGATTCTCACTTGATGGTGTTAGCACTTAGTAAATTTCCTAGAGGTTAAAACAGAAGAAATCTACAAAGGTAACTTTATCCAACCACTTTTAAAGCTGGGATCTAGCCCTTCCAGCTTCAGAGAGGGATCTCTCTATATGATTTAGCTTTGTTTTTAACTTTAGATGTTAGGCTAGGTAAATAAATAGGTAGGTTTTGTTGTCAAATTGTTTTTGAATTGGTTGAGACAGTCTACACATCCATTGGGCTATGGGGTCTGTGTTTAAATAAATATGAAATACAACCAGAAACGTGAAGGAAGACTTCCACAGGGCGAGATAATATACTCACTGGATCTTTTAGTAGCTTAAATGATGAACAGGAGAAAAGATGAGAAAGATAAATTCAACTAAGAAGCATTTAAGAATTTCTTAATTGAAAACACCAGAAGATAAACACTAAAATCTTTCGAGTCAAAAACAGGGTATCCAAGATAAATCCTGTAACATTCGTTACTCTTAAAGATTAGTTTCATAAAACAGTATGACCACAAAGCAAGAATAACATTCAACTTAGAGAATAAACATCACCAGTGAATACACGCAAGAATCATGTAAAAATGTCTCCTTTTTATTAATGGCAGATCTCTTCAAAAATGGTACAGTCTGATAGCGTCAGGGTGTAAAGATCAAAAACCCCCAATACTTCGAAAGGTGAAGTATTTATAACTCACATTAAAAATGTTCCTGTCATAACTGATCAGGACGTGCTAATTCTATTTTTAGCCTAACTGATTTAACTAATCAAACTACTTGATGACTTGGTGCAACTGCACGCAGATTTTTGGGTAGACCATTGATGAATCCTTCGCATGACCTCATCTGACTGGACAGGTGACTGGACCTCGACAGCTCATCTGCTAATCTAGAAGATCGCAGATTTCCTCCCATCTGAGATGACTAGGCACAGTGACTTTGAGCAGTCTCCGATACACTTCGTCCATTTTTGTATACTTAGCGAATGTGGGCTTAGTGAGGAATATGTATCGAATCTCGTGTTGGATACTGATGTCCAACTGAAGGGCATCCAGGAAAGATTTGCCGATGATGCTCCCTTGTATGCCTGCAAACTTTGAACTGTCCTTGGACACCTCAGCCAATCTCTTCTTGTAATCTGGAAGTGTCATCATTTTATCATTAATAACTTTCAGACCAGGTAGACCTTTCTTTTGGAGAGCCTCAATCTTATTGAAGAACCTTTGTACCCCCCGGTCCATGATCTGAACCTTTTCTTCCAACTGAAGAATTAATCCTCTCTTGGTCAAAACTCTTTTGACCTCACGGATGGTCTCTGTTCTGTCTTCTATCTTCAGCTCTTCTAGCTCTTCTCTGGTCTTAGAATTGAGGAATTTGATGATATCATTTGCCTAAGTTGGTCTATCTCTTAATTCTACTCTGATCTTCTCAATAGCCTGTTTACTCCTCTGGACCAACTCATTCTGCTCAAACATGATTTGGATCATGGGCCAGATCTCATTTATGGATTTTGTGATGTCTTTCCATACATTCTCTTTGACCTCAGCCAAAGTCTTCCCTGCCACTGTTTGCTTTTGGAGCTGTTGTAGCTCCTTCTTGAGCTGCTCAGTTACCTGCTTTTCTTTGGAGAGACTGGTCTGGAAGGAGGTTTTGAGTTCCTGTAGGTTCTCAAATTCCTTTTTAAGCCTGCTGATCTCTGTCTCTTGCAGGTTCATCTTTTCCATGGATTTGGCGAGGTCGGATGTTCCCTCTTGTGGTGTCACTGGTGTTGCAGATGGAATTGTTGTTGTTGTTGCTGTGCTTACTCCTAAAATCGGAATGGCACTCAATGGAATGACTTCCATTGGCTTCATCTGTTCCTTCTCTTTTAATAATCTCTCCATCTCTGCTTCCATTTCTTTGAGCTGTGCATTCTTCTCCATAAGCAGTTTGAGCATTTCGTCCTTCTCACCTTCTTTCTCCGCCATCTCCTTCGCCTGTGAGTCCTCTGTAGGAGGGAGCTTTAGATGTTTCCTCAAGGAGGTGATGTCTGAATTCTTTTTCTTTATCATCTCCTCTGCAGCTTTGACGTTCGAAGGATCATAGCTGATCTTGAGGACCAGATCCTCCAAAGTCTTGATTCTATTGTCCTTCGCAAAGGACGATATATTCTCCATCTTGAGCTGCGTTTGAGCATTGTTGAGTGACACCTGCAATTTGGCTGCAGAAGCGGAAGCATGCGCCAATGTATGGAATACCATCTCCCCAGTCTATTTGTGCAGATCCATCTGATATGCTGGGTGCACGTCCTTCATCTAGAATTCGAAGGTGGCCCTCTTGCAGTCTTGCAGTCTGTGATTACCTTGGGGTCTGGTACCTGCGCCTGGAGGAAGGCCATGTGCATCCTACCCTTTTCTGTGTCAAATGAAGACAACAGCCTATGCTGCGCAGTCGACGTCTGCTTCCGAAATTGAGCATAAGTATTGCTGGTAAGGGTCTGATTCTTTTTCTTAATCAGCTTGTACTTCTCGAAAATGCTCAACTTGGGCCCATTCTTGCCCGGCTGAGTGTCCAGTGGGGAGTCTGAGGATTTCTTTGGCACTGCTGGGGTGATGTCCTTATATAGGCTCGAGCCGGAAGGTGGAATGACAGACTTGACCACTGTGGTAGGTGGGCCTTCTTGCTCCCCAGTAGGGTCAGGAACTGTGGTTGTCTTGGGCCTCTTAGTGTGCAACTGGAACTCTTCAGACGATATCTCTGTGACAGGCGAAGATGACTCTTGTCAAGGCCTTTTTTCCTTACGGACCTGAGGCATGGTCGTTGGTGGAATAGTGGTCGGGGGAACCTGTTGTTCCACTTCGACCAAGGTGTCAGGCACCCACACTGTCTGATTGGCAAATTTTTCAATCTCGGGCTTGGACACATATACGTATGGGATATTTTTGTTCTTCACCCGCATTTCTGAGATGATCCCATGAGGATCATAGTGCCATGGGAAGCTTAAGAAAAGCTTCATCTCTCTCAGCATCCGGTTTGCTTCTTCTCCTGCGCCACGACTGTTGCAGATGAAAGAGCCAATCTTCCCCTTGATTCGAAGTTGTTGCTTTTTCTTCAAGGATACAAAATGGATGTCATCTGAATTCATGATCTGTCTTATATATTCTAACGCAAAGATTCTTACCGACACATACTTGGGTAGCTTGTAGGGTGCCAGCTCGCACCCGAATACTCTGATCTCGGTGTGGTTCTGGTACAGGTACCAATCCTCGGTCTTTGTGTTGTCCGAGAGATGCAAGATTCTCTAGACTTCATCGTTTATTCAAGGCTCGGGCTTGCTGCTCAACATGCTTACCACAGGGTGGTAGAACAGATCAATGAATGCCTTGAAGCTATACTCTGTGGAGTTATGCTTCAGCAAAGAGTTCCATGTTGTGACTGGCTGAGGCCTTCCATTTGCGTCCATCTTCTGCATGGAAAAACTAAATTTATCTGCTTGAAAGTAGACAAACATGTATGCCAATATAGACGAGTATCTGAACATGCCTTCCATGCCAAAATTCATGAATTGTTCGTGAATATTGTCTGCCAAGAAGGTGCTGAAATCAAATTGGGTGGTGGGCTTTTCATCATTGGAGAAAATGGATAGAAAACCCAAAATGGGATCATCTACCCACTGGTTTGAATAGTACCCTAGCAGGGCACAAAGGGAGGAAATGACTTGGTTTCCCTTAGTGGAGAACATGGACGACGGGTAAGGGGGGTTTGTGGAAGGGAATTGAGTGGAGGTGGGAAGGAAAAACTCAAATATTTGAGCTCTCTGGGGAAAAGTCATCTTCTGATATAACTCTGTAAGGATTTCTAGGTTGAAAGGAGACGCAGACTCGGCACGGGGAATTTGCATCATCTGTTCTATGTCTTCGGGCGTGATGAGGAACAGGGTGTCTCCGGATGAGGAGATGACGGCTCTTTGTTCAGGAATATAGTGAGCTTGGAATTTAAGTGCAAACTCGGGAAAATGGTGGATCTGGGGAAAGAGGTAAAGGGGAAATTGGACTCCCAGAATCCAATTTCATCACTTTGGTCCAGGAAAACCTCCCTGAGCCATGACTGGAGGTCTGAGAAATCGAAATCGCATTTGGTATATGCAATCAATCTGTCTTTTTCGACCAATGGGATCTTGTCCAGGTCGACAGGAGGCGGGAGAAAAGGATTCTCCTCTCCTTCTGCTTGTCTTGGATTTGGCGCCATCTCTGCAACAGTACCTACAATAAACACGAAGTTAGTGGGGTTGACTGACTGTGGATGAAAGCGACGGGATGTAACGAAGGAGCTGGCTATGATTTTTTCTGGTGCGACGAGTGAACAATGAAAATGGGGGGAAACGGTAATTTTATTTAAAAATGGGGTCGGTTGGACGTGGGAGACAGGTCAGCTGGATAACGGATAGGTTATCCAGTAATAAATGGACAACGGGCCACTTGGGGGTGAGATGGCAGGTGACGGTGGATGAAACATACGGATGGGTGACGTGGCGGCTAGGGATTGGAGGTCAAAGTCGCACTAAGGGGCTTGCCATGAGTGAAAAGGGGTAGGGGACTGACAGCAGTTATGGGATGGGACGTAACTAGGGAACAAGTGGAAGATGACGTCCATAAGTGACTGGGGTTGTCAGATAGCAGATGGCGACGGGACTTCAGGACCAATAGATTTATTCCACCTATGACAAGGGGCCCGCCAGAGGGAGGTATCCATTCTGGACCCCCCCTCGATTAAAAGCAGATCATCCGAGGGGGTCTGAAATCCAATTAGGGTCGTTTATCTACGCACCCGTTTCTTGGCCGCAGATCTTAGCACGTCGTTTATCACTCATTACAGACCCCCCCCCTCCATTAAAGGCAGAACGGACGGGGGGGTCCGGAATCCAATATGGGCCTTTGATTTAAGCGCTCGTCCCAGGGCCGTCCAGATGTGCGGCAATCTTAATACCGATTCCGGACCCCCCCCCCCCCGGCTAAAATCAGAATGGTCGGGGGGGTCTGGAATGCTCTGTGCACCGTAGATCTGGGTGTCGCGATCAGAACCGTTGAAATGTGCAGGAAGCATAAACTGGGGCGCGGAGAACACATGCGCTGGGAAAACTTAGGATAAAAGTGTTTTTATGGGTTTTTTCCCAAACTTTCAAATAACACCACCAAGGGACTTCGACCAAGCAATCTTTTAAGCATTTGAGACATGGTGCAATCATTACATCAATGTGGTTTTATTGGAATGGAACAATAAAGCAACTAACATATGCTCTAACCTAGTTTCCTATGACAATTAACCCAGATTAAACTTTTGGGTTAAGAAATTACTCTACCCTAGGGCTATCTGACCAGGATTAGACAGTCTGGTCAGATTTATTCACTTATCTAACCTAGACACTTTGGTTAAGATTAAACTGTTTAGCCAAATCATTCACTACCCTATCAACATCAAATTTAAAAAGAACTTGGCCATGCTTGAACGGTATGGACCAAGTTACCATTATTGCATGGGGATTTATTTCAATTCTTTTATTCCCTCTTTTTCTTTCTTTCTTTTTTCTTTTCTTTCTTTTTTCTTTTCTTTTTATTTTTTCTTTTCTTTCTTTTTTCTTTTCTTTCTATTTCTTTTCTTTCTTTTTTCTTTTCTTTTTCTTTTTTTCTCTTCTTTTTCTTTTTTTTTTTTCAAATTATTTGTAGAATGAAAAATCATTTGTCAACAAAAACACTAGAGACAGATAATATCCCAGTCACCAGTTGATTCCTATAACTTATAGGGTGATAACAGATGGTATCTTGATCTCAAGTCTATCTTAGAAAATATATTTTCTCCCCATAGTTGATCAAAGAGGTCATCAATTCTGGGTAGAGGATACTTGTTCTTCACAGTGAATTTATTCAGCTGTCGAAAGTCAATACATAGCCTCAAAGTTCCATCCTTATTTTTGACAAAGAGTATTGGTACTCCCAAGGTGAAATACTTGGGCATATGTACCCTTTCTTCAACAATTCTTCCAACTTCATTTGTAGTTTTTTTAATTGTGGGGTACTCATTATGTGAGGTGTTTTTGATATCGGGGCAGCTCCTAGCACTAAATCAATAAAAAAATCTATCTCACTTTTTGGTGGAAACCCTGGTATTTGTTGGAATACATATTCAAATTCTTGTAGTACTGAAAAATATTCAAGGCTTGGCCCCTTTGTCTTTTCTGGATCCTCCACATGAGCTGCATACAATTGACATCCTTTTCTAAAACATCTCTTCAGTTGTAAGGCTGAAATCTCTCTTATAGAGATGGGTCTTGGAACTCCTTTCACAATGCTTTGTTTTTCATTCCATAAAGACATGTAAATGTCTTTTTATGACAATCTAGGACAGCATGATTCTTGTCCAACAAATCCATTCCAATTAGAATATTATAAGACCCCAATGGCATGATATTTAGATCAGTACTAGTATTCACACCATTAAGACTTATGGAAAAACTTCTAACCATATCATGGATTCTCCTTTTAGTTCCAGTGGCTAGCTTAACCAAACTTGATTTTCCAAGATTACTTTTCTTCAAATGTAATTTATCCACTATTTTAGGATCGATGTAACAATGACTTGCTCTTGAATCAATTAAAATAGAAACAAGTTGATTTATGATCTTACCTTCTACCTCGATCATATTGGATTGATACTCTACTTTTCTATCATCTAAGGTTGCATAAATCCTTCCCATGTCTTCGATTTGTGTAGCCTCTTAGATGTTGTGCATAGTCTTCACTTTATCCTTTATGTGTGGGAAATCCTTGTACATGTGATCTTCTTTGCATCTCCAACATTGGATAGGTGGTCTTCCCCTTTTTCCTAAGGAATCTTCTTTCTTGTATTTGTCCTTAGGATACTGGTCTTGATGATTTTTATTAGGCTCATTTACATTGAAAGGAGGTTTGAATCCATTCATCCTCTAATCAGACTTCTCCTTCTTCTTATCCTTCTAAGCCTTATGTGTGGATTATCTGCCTTGGCCTTGATCATACAGGTATGTATCCTTCCTAATGGTCTCAATCAAGGTCCTATGTTCATCATACTGAATATTCTATTTATAAAAGGATGGAAGTCCACTCAAGAACCTTTGTACTTTCACATTCTCATATTTTATAAACCCCACATACTTTAGCAACCCCGCGAACTTCTTCTCGTACTCTTCCATGGTCATGCTTCCCAGCTTAAGTTCAAAGAACTCCTGCATTTTATTGTCATAGAAGTTCTCTGAGAGGTACTCCTTCTGAAAATACTTCTTGAACTCCTTCCAAGTGAATCTTATTCTCATTAATGTGATCAACTTGCTTCAGTTGGTCCCACCACATAGCAACTTTCCCATGTATATGGTAGGTGGTAATTCTAGCTTCTAGGTTTGATGAATAACTATGCAATTGAAAATACCTTTTGATTCCAAGAAACCATGCTTAAACATCATCTTCCTTTTCTCTTTCACCATCAAAGGATGGTGGCTTAAGCTTCCTCATCTCTCCTTTCAAACCATCCACTTCATGTCTCCTTCTTTGGTTCGTAACAGAAGACACCTCTAGACTGCTTATGGAATCTTCAAATGCATAAAATTTCCGTGTTGTGTGGGGAAGTGAGTAATGTCTATGATTTATGTAAGAACTTATTGATTAACTAGTTCTTCCACGGTCATCTCTTCTTTCATGATACTTGTCTTTTTCCTCTTGTTTTGACTTTGATTCCCTCTTTGTTTGCCTCTACAACTAGTTTAAGCTCTGCATCACTTGAGAATTTATCTGATTTTGTTCTCTCATCAACCTCACATTGTCTTCTTTGTAACTCTGCATTTCTATTTTTAGGCTTCTTACAGTCTCTATAAATGTTTCTTGTTCCCCTCTACCCTTGTGTTCGTTGGATTTTGTCTCTGCATTACCAACACTGATATTTTGACCTTTGGCCTCTTTATCATGGTTGACGGCTCCCTCACCTTCTTCCATTTCTTGAATCTACATTCTTACATTGAAATGATATGTTTATGCCTCCTAATTCTACAAAATGTGCAAATGACCATTTTGTTAGAATTATTATAAACAAAATGAATTGTCAAACAAGGTTGTTGTCATTTTTCTTCTCAATTCGTGAATAAAATTATATCATTCTCCATCATATAACACTTCCATGTTATCCTTTAGTTGATATAGAATTCAATTCTTCACAGGTGCTTCCTTAAAACCACTTTCCATGTGACCATGGATCGAAACCATGGCCTTAGTCCTTCCTTAGGGCCTCGCTTTGTATCCTTCCACACGGGAGCTTGCATGAGCAACATATCTGATGGATGGGTTACTTTTAAGGCCCTTTATACCTTATCATAAGACTCACGTTGGGACCAATTCCTCTGAACTTCAACCCTCGGTTGTTCTCTATTGTCAACTTAAAATTCCTCCTAGAGCTACGCTGTGCCACGTCGAAGTCTTCACTAACTCCACTAGCAAGGATCAGACGGTCAAGACTTGATCTCTCGACAAATGGATATCCCTGCCCCTAGCTGGAGGCTTCAACAAGAACCAATGGTCGTGAATTAATCAATTTTCTAGATGGACGGATCTCCACCAATCCATAAATTCGGTGCTCTAGGACGTTTAGTTCCCATGTCTCTCAATTCCCCTAGAGTGGAAATCCTTTGAAGTATTTACACTATTCAATCCATAGTTTAATCCAACAGTTGAGAAAGGTCCCGAAGGGATCCTAGATCGACGGGCTCTGTGCATTCGTGACTTCGGGCTTCAACACTTTTTACTGATAAAAACTTGGTGTAACGTCCCCGACCGTCATCCCACTGGTCGGGAAAATGCTACTGTGCGGAACAATGTCATTCTCATACTTAATTAATAACATGCATTTAAGTCATATTAAACACATTTAACTCAGAGTAAGCACAAGATTACTGCTAACATAAATAATCCCTGGCATTAACAATAATTCATATGCACAACAGAATACATGATACATATAAGCATCATAGGCATGCAAAACATAATATTAAGCATAAGCTGATACTTATCTTTGAAATCATGGTAATTCCACCAACCACATCCAGGCCTTCCACGAACCTCCCAGCCTTAGACCACGTTGCTCATCAGTGGGTCACCCCCGAGCTGGGACTAAGCTCCACCCAAGGAAAGGAATCCTAGTCTAGGCTAAGGTTACAGGGAAAACTGCATAGAATAACTGAAAGGATTCTTCCCAGGATGCCTTCTTACGCCCACTACTCACAGACTCTCATTCCCCACATGCTTGTTCCACCCGGGAGTATACACCTTCACAAGCACAGTCCATTAGTGCTTCACCTCCCTCTGGGTCTCGGCAACATGCTAGATCAGGAAGTCTCAGAGCTCCGTAGTTGGTGCTGGACTCTCTCTGGAAGAATACCACTTCCCAGCAGACTCCTTCACCTGGAAATAGCTTCTCATGGGCCTGACAGACTGCCTCTTCATATAAGGGCCTTAAAACCCAGTTCTTCAACCCCTTCTAACTCAATTCCCGCATGGTGAGGATAACCACAACAGCAATAGCAATTCAGTTAACTCACGGTGACAGCAGCAACAGGAATTTGGGTATGGACATCCAAAAACGGCAACAGTCCACACTAAGACACAGCACGATTTAGACATTTACAGGGTGCTCGGCCTGCATAGGAGACACGGCTCGGTCCACGACTTTGTCACTAGTTTCAGGGTGCGTGACAAGGAATCAACATAGAGG
Source organism: Picea engelmannii (assembly GCA_009831015.1). Classification (NCBI taxonomy): domain Eukaryota; kingdom Viridiplantae; phylum Streptophyta; class Pinopsida; order Pinales; family Pinaceae; genus Picea; species Picea engelmannii. Next base: position 406,582 of record ML776783.1, on the reverse strand, counting down.
TCAATCACAGAGCTAAGCAGAATTCACAAAGGATGGGAAATGGCAAATCAACTCAGGTGGAGAATGGAAAAATGCAAGAGAAAAAAATTTTCTCGTGAGGGTTTCCTTCACGGTGCACGGGTAAGCAAATGTAGACGCAGAGGAAAAACGGGTTCAGACGGGCATCACGGNCCCCCCCCCCCCCCCCACGGCTGACTTTTGTAGTTTTTTAACTGCATGTGCCTAGTTCGACACATGTCACCCATGAAGCTGCATGCACTCCATCAGCATGCGTTCCTCTCTAGGAACTTAGGACAAAACATATATTTCACATGGCTTTTGGAATAATATTAAAATATTATTCCCAAGGACTTAATCCCCTAGGCTCAACACTTAGCCTCTCTTCCCAACCTTCCAGCCCCCAATCCCTTACCCACTCTGTGGAAGATTATTCCCCCATCACCCATTCATCATGGTCGATCTGCACACAGCGGTGTTTATATTTTTATTAATGTTCTACATGATTACATATACAAAAGCAAGCTCCTAGCCTTAACACTTAGGCTCTCCGGCCTAATAACACATAAGCCCACCAGCTTATATAAACTTGGCTCACCAGCCTATAAAACATAATTACAATTCATAATGCAATATTTATACTTCATAGACATGATTTACAATAGGGCTCAGCCTTGGGGACATCACAATCCCCTCCCCTTATTTTTGCACTGTCCTCAGTACAACTTTACACTGCATCTGCAAGCTTTTCAAAATTTACAAAAAGATGTGGGTACTCTGCCCGCCTAACACCTTCATGCTCCCATGTCGCATCCTCAGGACCGTACCAGGTCCACTGGACCTTTACAAGCCCTATAGCTCGATTCCATCGTTGTTTGTTTTTCCTGTCCAATATGCGCACAAGATGCACTTGCAGGACACCTTCTTGTTCCACCTAAATCACATTCCAATCGATAAAATGATTAGCATCTGGTATATATTTCTTAAGCAATGAAACATGAAACACATTATGTATAGTCATAGATGCAGGTAATACAAGCATATATGCAACTGGCCCAATCCTTTCCAGGATTTCAAATAGCCCACAAAATCTGGCTGCCAACTTGGCGCAACTTCCCAGCTTCAGGGAACTCCTGTTAGCTTTCACTTTCAGGAAAACATGATCACCCACTTTGAACTCTCTGTGGGTTATGTTCTTATCAGCATAACTTTTCTGCCCATCTTGGGCAGCTTTCAAATTTTGCTTAATTTTTATCATTTGGTCCTCCATCTCCTTGAGAAACTCTGGCCCAACTACTGCTCTATCAGTTGGATTATCCTAGCTCACTGGAGTATTGCACTTTCTTCCATAAAGTGCTTCAAATGGGCTCATCTTCAACGATGCATGATACCCATTGTTGTAGGCGAATTCTACCAAGTGCAGGTAGTCTTCCCATCTTGATGGTTTGTCCATCACATACATTCTCAGTATGTCTTCTATTACTCTGTTCACCCTCTTTGTCTGTCCATCAGACTCAGGATGATAAGTTGTACTAAAGTTCAGATTCGTTTCGAATCCTTTGAACAATCCTTTCCATAAATTCAAGGTGAATTCCGGGTCTCTATCAAACACAATCGTTTTAGGAATTTCATGCAATCGTGCCACTTCCTTTATGAAAATATCAGCAACAACTGTTGCCTTGTGAGTAGTTTTCAGTGGAATAAAATGGGCACCTTTTGTAAGCTTGTCCACCACCACCATGATCGAATCATGCAGCTTGCTTGTTCTAGGAAATCCTGTAACACAATCCATTGTCACCACTTCCCACTTCTACTCAGGAATGGGTAAAGGTTGCAGCAACCCTGTTGGGTGCCTATGCTCAACTTTAACTTTCTGGCAATCCATACATCTGGCGATGTATTCAGTGATCTCTCTCTTCATACCTAGCCAAAAGTAATGGCTCTTGATTGTTGCTACTGTTTTCTGATATCCAGGGTGCCCTGCATAAGACACATTATGCATCTCCTGCAAAAGCATCTGTTTCAAGCACTGGACATTGGATACAAAAATTTTGTTCCTATACAGAAGTATTCCATCAGTTTCCAATTTATAAATTTCCATCTTCTGTGGCATCTTACCTTGTTGTAGCTTGGCTACCAATTCTCTATACTGCAGATCTACATTTGCAGCCTCCATAATTTTTCTTTTAATATCAGTCTGATACATGCTAATGGATGTAGCATGTAATCCATGCACCCTCCTGCTGAGTGCATCATCCACTTTATTCTCCTTTCCTTTGATATGCTTGGTCTTAAAGTCGTACTCACACAAAAATTCCATCCACCTACTTTTTCTAGCGTTTAAGGTTGGTTGATCAAACAAATATTTCAGACCGTTATGGTCTGTTCTGAGTTCAAACCTCCTTCCCATGAGGTAATGCCTCCATTTCCTCAGAGCGTGAACGATTGTTGCCAACTCCAAAATGTGAGTGGCATAATTCTTTTCGTGCTCTTTCATCTTCCTGGACTCATAACAGATTACAAATCCATTCTGACTGAGAACTCCTCCCAACCCTTCTTTACACACATCTGTGCACATCACAAAATCCACATTTGGATCTGCAATCCTCAAGATTGGAGTGCTAGTTAACAACTGCTTCAATTGCTGGAAACTTTTCTCACACTCTTTAGTCCACTAAAACTTTTCCTCCTTCCTTTGCAAGGAAGTGATAGGGTGAGATATCTTTGAGAACCCTGCGATAAACCTTCTGTAATAGCCCGCTAGACTCATAAAGGATCTAAATTCCACCACATTCCTTGGCATTGACCATTCTCTGATGGCCTCAACCTTCTCAGGATCCACGGAGATCCCTTCTTCTGAAATAATGTGCCCCAAGTAATGGATCTACCTTTGATAAAATGAGCATTTTCTCAACTTGGCATACAACTGGTGTTCTCTCAACACTTGCAGCACCATCCTCAGGTGTTGTTCATGCTCTTCCTTTGACTTGGAATACACCAAAATGTCATCCAGGAAGACTATGACAAACTTCTCTAGATAGTCCCTGAATACACCATTCATCAAGTACATAAAAACAGCAGGTGTGTTCGACAGCCCAAACGGTACCAATGTGAACTCGTAATGACCATACCTTTTTCTAAAGGTAGTCTTGTTGATATCTTCATCCTTTATTCTTACCTGGTGATATCCCGATCTGAGATCTATATTCGAAAATATTTTTGCACCTTTCAACTGATAGAAAAGATCGTCAATCCTCGGCAGAGGATACTTGTTCTTGACCGTTACTTTGTTCAACTGTCTAAAATCAATGCACAACCTCAACGTCCTGTCCTTCTTCTTCATGAACAGGACTGGGGCACCCCAAGGTGACACATTTGGGCTAATGTACCCCTTATTTAGAAGCTCTTCAAGCTGCAATTGCAACTCTTTCATCTCTGGCGTACTCATTCTATAAGGAGCTTTCGACACTCGAGTTGCTCCAGGCATCAAATTTATAGAGAAATCGATATCTCTCTTCGGAGGTAGTCTGGGTACCTCATGAAATACGTATTCAAACTCTGTTAGTACCGCATGGTCTCCAATATTTGAGACTTAATCTCTGGATGCTTCCTCCACATGGGCTACAAACAATTGACAACATTTCATGTAGCACTTTTTCAACTACATTGTTGAGATTTCTCTAACCACAGCTCTAGGAATTCCTTGGAATGTTTTCTGATTCCCCTCCTCATCCAGGCATGTAAATTCCTTGTTACGACAGTCCAAGAGGGCATGGTGTTGGTCCAACCATTCCATCCCAATTAAACAGTCATAAGAGCCTAAAGGCGGAATATTCAATTCAGTCTTCGTGCTTAATCCCTTCATGTCCACCGGACAGGACTTAACCAACTCAGTGACTTTCCTCTTGGTTCCTGTAGCCAATTGCACTAACCAAGACTTTTCATGTTTGCTTCTTGATAAATGAAAAAATTCCACCACCCTAGGATCTACATAACTATGGCTAGCCCCTGAATCAATTAAAATAATAAATGGTTGGTTGTTAATCATACCTTCCACTTCAATCATGTGCGACTGAAATTTATCTTGCTTGTTGTCCAGGGCCACATAGATCCTTGGCATTCTACTGCCCATGTCCTCCACTGTTTTAGCTTGTTGAACATTATGGACAGCTCTTGCTTTGCCATTTTTTATGGGGACAATCTCTGTACTTGTGGTTCTCTTTACAGCCCCAACACTGAATGGGCGTCTATGTCGGCCTTTGTTCCCCCACTTCAGCCATTCTCAGCTTTCTAAACGATGGATGTCCTTGAGGACTATTTCTAAAAAAGGGAGGTTTGTTTCCCTTCTGCCTCTGTTCTTTATTAAACTTCTTCTGGTCATCCCAAGCCTTCCGAAAAGGTAGGCTTTTCTCTTTGTTGCTCATATAAGCATTTCACTCTTCTTATTGTTTCTTCCATAGTCTTAGGATCATTATACTAAATCTTGTCACCAATGGGAGGTGGCAGTCCACTCAGATACCTCTGAATCTTAACAACCTCATCTTTGATGAATGGAACATACTTCAGTAATTCCAAAAACCTTCGTTCGTATTCATCAATGGTCATGATGTCCAGCTTGAGTTCGAAGAACTCCTTCATCTTTCTATCATAGTATCTTTTAGTCAGGTATTTCCTCTCGAAATACCTCTTGAATTCCTTCCATGTGATATCTTTCTCTCTAACGTGTTGCACCTACACAAGTTGATCCCACCACATGGATTCTTTTCCTTTTAGTTGATACATCGCAATTCTTCCTTCTGCATGAGAGGAATAATTCTGCAATTGAAAATATTTCCTCATGCCAAGAAACCATGTTTTGGCATCTTCCTCCTTCTTATGTTCTCCATCAAACGTAGGAGGCTTAATCTTGTTCATCTCCCCTTTCAATTCATCCACTCCAGATCTTCGGTGTTTTCTAGTAGGGGATGGGCTTGAACTACTGTGTGCTTCCTTATTGGAATTCTTTGGGGAGCGACAATGATGTCTTCTACCACTCCTCGATCTTCTTTTCTCTCAGGGGTCCTGTGACTCTTTGTTTTTCTTGTGCCACTCACCTTTTCCAATTTCCTTTCTATTCTTTCCAGGTTCTTCAACATCTTTAAGTTGAATTGACCCTGCTTATCCCTGAATTTCATGATCTTTCGGCAATCAGCTTGGCGAGCCTGGGCATCTTTCTACAATCTTTCAATGATTCTCATCACATGCCCTTCCTTATCCAATTCTCTTCCATGCCCATTGGAGTTTGATCCTTCGACTCCCAAGTTGACATCCCTTCCTTCTCTTTCATTCTCTGAATTGGAGGCAATCCACACCTCTTCCATTTCTATACTCGGCGTCGATTCGTGGTTGTCCTGACACTCTTTGAACTCTGCACACACAACGTTCATTCAACCGAAGGTTTTCAGGCCTTAAACCCTTAATAAAACTACAACATTCATAAACCAACGCGAATAAGAAAACGTTTCGATTCCACGAATTTTCTGAGCTCTATTTGGCTCTGCAATTTTCGGCGATAGCCCCCGTTTTCTTAGTCCCCAACCCATGCGTCCATGGGCCATGATCAAATGCTAAATTTCTAGGTGCTACAAGGCTCTCCAAACGAAACTTTGGGTTTCAGGATTTCGGGGCTTCGAGGTTTTGGGTTTTGGTCCCAAAGGTTCTCGCACTCGCTTCCCTCTCCAACTCCTGACTTCTGAAAAATTGATTTCCTTACACTCCAGGCCCATAGCACAACTGTCACCCACCAAGGTAGTGACACATGGTGTCCTTAAGAAGTTCCACCTCACTCCCAATGATGTCAGGGCACCCCACTACTTTTACTTTTCGTTTCAGAGTTTTGAGCATCAGGAGTCCGTGCATCTACATATCTCGAACTTTTGTTTGCCGAAATTCTGAAATTACGGTCTATTCATCTACTTGATCCAATGATCAAGTTCATCTCCTACGATCTACGGTGTAGATCGTTTTGGGATTTTGGGGTTTCGGATTTTCGGTAACCAAGATTTCACAATGCAGTGACTTTAAATCTCTTGTCACTTCAATCCCCACATTTCGATACACGAGTTCTTGTATGAGATCCAATGATCCTCGATGATTTGGATCTAATGGTCCAAATCTCTCCTATTCTTACACCTATCAAATCTCTTCAGCCCTAACTTCCTCGCTAGTTGGCTGGATCCGAGGGCTCACGGGATTTCAGCACTTCTTCCTAGAAGCGCTCCACCGTCCGATTCTACCCTTGTTAATCTCTTTCACGATTCAGGACTTGGAGTGACCAAGAATTTGGTTTGTGCTCCAAGTTCACGATCCTTGAATTCGAGAAATGATTCAATGGTTCAAACCAACCACGATCAACGATCCACATTTATTCTGGATCCTAGGGTGGCGAGTTTCTCCATCGACTAACCACCTTGCAACTTCTGGCTATCTTACAGCCCTCGCGATTTTGCGAGTTCTCCACAGAGAATTCTGACCGTCCAACTCTGCTTCTCAAGGACTTCTGGCCAATGACTTGGTACCCTCATTCTGAACCTTCATCTACTTGATCCAACACTTCTGGTGTGGAGTTCTCTCTCTCCCTGTGGCCATATACCACACTGGCTGTAGTTTTATAATACTGCTACACCTCCTGAGCTTTGTAACACGGTCAAGTAGTCCGTTGACACTCAGAAACATTCTGAGGTCTGAAATTAGTCCTCCAGACACAATTTCTTCTCAAAACCTTGGTCCAAATACCACTTATCGGGCTCATCCAGGCTCAGCGTTGAAACTAGGCTCTGATACCATACTGTAACGCCCCCGGCCGTCATCCCACTGGTCAGGTAAACGCTATTGTGTGGAACAACATCATTCTCATACTTAATTAATAACATGCATTTAAGTCATATTAAACACATTTAACTCAGAGTAAGCACAAGATTACTGCTAACATAAATAATCCCTGTCATTAACAATAATTTATATGCACAACAGAATACATGATACATATAAGCATCACAGGCATGCAAAACATAATATTAAGCATAAGTTGATACTTATCTTTGAAACCGTGGTAATTCCACCAACCACGTGAAGGCCTTCCACGAACCTCCCAGGCTTAGACCACGCTACTCATCATGCTCAATAGTGGGTCACCCCCGAGCTGGGACTAAGCTCCACCCAAGGCAAGGAATCCTAGTCTAGGCTGAGGTTACAAGGAAAATTGCACAGAATAACCGGAAGGATTCTTCCCAGGATGTCTTCTTATGCCCACTACTCATGGACTCTCATTCCCCACATACATGTTCCGCCTAGGAATATACACCTTCACAAGCACAGTCCATCATTGCTTCAACTCCCTCTTTGGGTCTCGGCAACAGGCCGGATCAGGAAGTCTTAGAGCTCCATAGCTGGTGTTGGACTCTCTCTGGAAGAATACCACTTCCCAGCAGACTCCTTCACCTAGAAATAGCTTCTCACAGGCCTGACAGACTACCTCTTCATCTAAGGGCCTTAAAACCTGGTTCTTTAGCCCCTTCCGACTCAATTCCCACACAATGAGGATAACCACAACAACAATAGCAATTCGGTTAACTCACGGTGACAGCAGCAACAAGAATTTGGGTATGGACATCCACAAATGGCAACAGTCCACACTAAGACAAAGCACGGTTCAGACATTTACAGGGTGCTCGGACTTCATAGGAGACACGGCTCAGTCCGCGAGTTTTCCACTAGTTTCAGGGTGCGTGACAAGGAATCAACGCAGAGGTCGATCGCAGAGCTAAACAGAATTCATGAAGGATGGACAATGGCAAAGCGACTCAGGTGGAGAATGGAAAAATGAAAGAGAAAAAAAAATTCCCGTGAGGGTTTTCTTCACGGTGCACGGATAAGCAAATGCAGATGCAGAGGAAAAACGGGTTCAGAAGGGCATCCCCATGAACCCAGGTGGGGATTCTGTCATTCTTTCATCCTCCGCCTAGGTTCACGGGGATGCCCGTCTAAACCCGTTTTTCCTCTGCGTCTGCATTTTCTTACCTGCGCACCGTGAAGGAAACCCTCACGGGAAAATTGTTTGCTCTTGCATTTTTCCATTCTCCACCTGAGTCACTTTGTCATTCCCCATCCTTCGTGAATTATGTTTATCTCTACGATCGACCTCTGCGTTGATTCCTTGTCACGCACCCTGAAACTAGTGGCAAACTCACAGACTGAGCCGTGTCTCCTGTGAATTCCGAGCACCCTATAAATGTATGAACCATGTTGGTGTGGACTATTGTCATTTTTGGATGTCCATACCCAAATTCTTGTTGTTGTTGTCATCGTGAGTTAACCGAATTGCTACTGCTATTTTGGTTATCCTCACCATGCGGGAATTGAGTCGGAAGGGGCTGAAGAACCAGGTTTTAAGGCCCTTAGATGAAGAGGCAGTCTGTCAGGCCTGTGAGAAGCTATTTCCAGGTGAAGGAGTATGCTAGGAAGTGTTATTCTTCCAGAGAGAGTCCAGCACCAGCTACGGAGCTCTAAGACTTCCTGATCTGGCATGTTGTTGAGACCCAGAGAGGGAGGTGAAGCACTGATGGGTTGTGCTTGTGAAGGTGTATACTCTCGGGCGGAATAGGCATGTGGGGAATGAGAGTCTATGAGTAGAGGGCATAAGAAGGCATCCTGGGAAGAATCCTTCCGGTTATTCTGTGCAGTTATCCCTGTAACCTCAGCCTAGACTAGGATTCCTTGCCTTGGGTGGAGCTTAGTCCTAGCTCGGGGGTGACCCACTACTGAGTATGATGAGTAGCGTGGTCTAAGGCTGGGAGGTTCGTGGAAGGCCTACACGTGGTTGGTGGAATTACCATGGTTTCAAAGATAAGTATCATTTTATGCTTAATATTATGTTTTGCATGCCTGTGATGCTTATATGTATCATGTATTCTGTTGTGCATATGAATTATTGTTAATGACAGGGATTATTTATGTTAGCAGTAATCTTGTGCTTACTCTGAGTTAAATGTGTTTAATATGACTTAAATGCATGTTATTAATTAAGTATAAGAATGATGTTGTTCCACACAGTAGTGTTTTCCCAGCCAGTGGGATGACGATCAGGGGCATTACACTTGGACACCCCCAAAGGCCATACTCCTGGAACTGACACGACACGCTGACATCACCTAGGGTTACATGGACCCGACCATGTGTCACTCAAAAAAGGACAGATCAGGGTCTAAAAGGTGTTGAATCTTGGTGACATGTGTCCCCACACGACACTCTGCCATGTGGCACAAGACACATCATCAATCAAGTTCGGGACTCCAGGCTTCAGAATTTTCCCGAGTCCAACACACACTACCTCCCGGATAGTCGAACGTTGAACTGGAATTGACGACTCACACTCCTCCCACATCCAACGACAGGGGTTAACTCCAGGTTTCGGGCTTCAAGGCTTCTCGCTCTAGAAAACCCCCACACTCCCAAATTATCAAACGCCGAAGTGGCAAGTTTCCAAAGCTATGAAACTTTGTTATCCTTCCACCCTTACTAGATCCAATGGTCAACATACTTCCAAAGTCCTTCCCTCGATATAAATATCAACGAGACTTTGGGACTTCAACGCTTCGGGACTCCAAGTTATAGTAGTTCCTCCAAGCTTAAAACTCCCGGAGTGAAAACTCTTGAAGTGGTAAACGTCGGCTAACCACAATCAACATTGGAGATCCCTCTATGCCTCCCATCAGATCGGACAGCTGACAATACTTCGCGACTCCAGCCTTCAGCATTTTAGGCTTTCTATCCCTACCAAGATCGTCGAAGCGGTGAAGTTATGAATTCTTACATTTCATGCCTGGCTTCGATCGATCGCTGAAAATCGATCAGCTAGATATAACGGTTGGGAATTAATCCTTCAAATTTCTTGATTATGCCTCTATTGTATGGCCATTATTCACCCGCCTTCCAATCCGAAGGTTCAGAACTCCCTTGATCCCATGGTGGTGATCGTCCTTGAATTCAAAAGGAACGGTCACAATTCTTTGATTCCTTACAAATGGTCTCTGATGGTCCAGCTTATGCGCGATCTATGCAACGTTATTCCTCCTGAAATTTTTCATTCAAGGACATATATTCGATCTTAACCATAAGATCCTTACCATAGATCTAGCCCCTTCTAGCCCGGTATTTCAACCTGTGGCTCTGATACCAATCTGTAACGTACCCAACCACCCCCATGTTGGGCTACACTACTTCAAGCCGACTCATGGACGTCTTTCTCCTATTGATGCCTTTCTAATTAATACAAATGCATAAAAGAAAGGAACCATACAACATGCACATTCATAACCAACAAGCATGTCGATTCTAACTATTAAATGTAACGATTAATAAATACATAGAGAAATAAATCATACACATGTAATTAACCATAATAGAGAGCACTTATCTTTTCTGAAAACAAGACACCAAATGGTTGTGGACCAAGGATGTTCCACCCAACCGTAGACATTGTTGTTCCAAATCTCAACAGCAGTGTCACACCTGAGCCAGGGCTATGAGTCCACAAGGATGGATTCCAGGGTGTCACTCAGCTTCCCAAGCCAGTCAGCCCTTAGACTGTCACAGGCCTTTTAGCACTCACAACAATCCAAATTACACCATCTCTCTTCTACCCAGTTCACACAACCCAAGAGAATGGACCCCCTTCTCTGCCATGCAATCCCTCGAACCGTCCATCTCTTCCAGGGATCCAGTGCTTCTGGTCAAGAATCTCTCTGTTGGGACTCTCAAGACTCGCAACTATGAGTTAACTGAAACACAGGTCGAGGCATCACAGACATGCAGGCACCAACTCCTGGTTAGAAATACACTAGCATCCTATACATCCAACAACTATGGCTTTTCTCAGCAATTTGGTTTCCTTTCCCAACCAGCTCTCGAATCAAATGGGACGAGTAGGTGAAAGAATGAATGGAGTGAGAACAGGATGAAAGGTGTGAACAATGATCAATTGAGTGAATGAGTGAATGAGTAAAGAAGAGGCGATCAACAACAAAACAAAAAGAGAACCTCTACCCCAAACAAAGGATGGGTTTTATGTAAATCTTGGGAATCAAGAAGCTCATGGCCTTCCTCCAAGAAGCTCATGTAACTTGTATTCTCCATTAAACAAAATGGGTAATTAAAGTTATAAAATAAATACTTAGCCCCTCAAGCCCCTTCTCTTGTGGAATCATAACCCCTTATAACTTGTGTCCTTGTCCGTCTAGCAGCCAACAATGTATTTATTATTAATAATGATCAGAACATTACATTTCTTGAGCACTATGGCCTCTCATCAATTAAAAAATACATTATTTAATATGGGGCTCAAAACCTAGAATGTTACAATCAAATACAAAACAAAAGTTATACAATTTTCTTCTTTCAATCAGAGACGAACGATAGCATGAATGTGTTGTCGAAATTTCGGAATGAGAATAAGTTCCTAGTGTGCGTCAGTTAGATTCTCTAAGTGGGCGGACTCTCTCCTTAGCACTCTTAGTATTAGTTGTTATAACATTAGCACAGCCGCTAACTCGCGGCTGAGAACACCGAAAGGTATCCGTAATCCGTCTATGGTAATATGAAAAAAATCATATTTGTTTCCACGTAATAATCTTCAACAAATATTCCCATACTCAGCAGTCTTTCAAATCTAATCTTATAAAACAGCATAGAACTATTTTCCGCGGCCGACAAAGAGAATGAATGTAATAATCGGGTCAGTTCTTCAAAGGAGTAAGTTTATACAGGAAAATCACAGTGCGGAGGGATCAAGCAAATTCCCACCTACAGACTCGTCAGCATTAATAACAATGAATCGAGATAGAGAGTACAATTCAAGAATCACATAACAATGCGTACAACGGGAAGAGGGTGAGGACTTTCCAAGTCACTACATCAACCCAAATGATTGATTGATGGCTATACAGAATTTGTCTATCCTTAGAGTTGGTTCCCCTCGAAAGTTTGGCCGAAATGCCAGCAAAAGCAACGCCTGCCAATGATCAGACAACGAAGGTCGAAGTAAAAGCAAAGCCTGCCACTGATCAGACAACCAAGGAGTCTAAACCCACGCGATGTTTTAATTGTAGAAAACGCGGGGACAGCTAAGGAAATCGGTGGTAGAGAATGGGCGGACAGCTGAAATTTGTGGCGAAAATGAAACACGCAGATAGGTGAGGAAAGAAAGAAAATGAAACGCACAGGCAGCCAGAAAATGAAACGTCTGGACAGTTGAGGAAATATAAATGGTAATCTGAAAGGTTAATCATTTAAACGTGGCAATCATATTGTGCTACAGTAATTTCTTAATATGATTAGGTAAATGTTAAAAAGTAAACAAGGTAACGGATGCATTCAAAAATACAAGGAAGTTATGAAGAATAAATCACATTCATGATTTGGGAGGACGACTAAGAATATGCCAGCATCTTCAATTGTTAACCATCAGATTAGAATTTTAGATTAAAAGCTGATTAATTGTGCTCATTGTCAATAGGTGTACGCCTTTCAGCGTAATTAATCGTGATGAATTAGGCACAGAGTAGATATCAGTTGTAAGGTTGAAATAAAAGAGAATCATGTAGGTAAATTCATTTTCTAACCGTTGATTTAATTTTACTCCAGACTGTCTAATTATTGTCTCATTATCATTCTCTGATAGCCATGCCATGACTTAATGCTACCACTAATTCACTAGAACTCATGCTAACGTCTCTTTCCCGTTAGGTGTGTAGAAGTTTTTCTTTTCTAGCAAAGATCGAGAGTGTAGCTCGTAGGTATTTGAATCACTGAGTACAGACAATATTGAGTTAATGGCGTGACACTATAAACGTGACACCTGTTGAGGTGGGATTTGGTAAACGTTGTTCAATTCTGCAGTGTTATTTGTAATGATTAATTTTCAAACTTAAATATTCACTTGTTTAAGAGTTATTAAATTGAAGTGAAGACTTTAGTTATTGAGTAATCATGTAGCAATAATACTACCATAGATCATGTAGTAATGTTGTTAGTCAACTGTGAGTTCTCCTTGTCCTTCCAACACGCTCTCGTCAAATCACGGATGGTTGATGGCACCATTGATCATCTAACAGTCAAACGATAAACTCTCCTTCAATGACTATATGTTCATAATTAAATTATTATTAAATATAAGTTATAAATGAATGATGATATGGAAACATGATCTATTTAATTTATTTGTGAATGATTGTATTTAGTAAACTGGTATTTATGAACATTACGAATAATTTCAATAATGTTTTTACTTTTTCTCTGTAATTAAAATTATATTAGGATAAAATGAGATATGTTACAATGATGTAATTCTAATAAGTTTAATAGTGAATTCATATATTGATTATATATTACGATTGACATTATTGTATATAAATCGTAATAATATTGGTGTCTTGATATCGTTAATGATTTAGAAGGAAAATAGGTATGATAAATTAAATTAATGATTATTATAACTCTCTACCTATGCCTCGGGAATTTATAGACACAATTTTACGCCACCTTAATAAGGGTACATGAGATGAATTGAGCACGATTACAGTGTTGCGTCTCTATTTAGAAACTTTAGAATTAATGATAGACCATCGGGAAATACTTGAAGAAATGAAGTGTAGTGTGCGTATGTATAATATTACCTTGTTTGTATGTTTTTACGATGCTTTAGTTGTGTTATGATTAAGCAATTTAGAAAAAAAAAAACCACTTCGTCGTATTCTTTCATTGATATTCAGTGTATTGGTGGGTTGTTTTATATATTCTTTCATTGATATTCAGTGTATTGGTGGGTTGTTTTATATATATATATATATATAGTTAAGTTGAGTAACCAAATTATTCCTAATTCATATGTATATCAATTTTAATTTTGAATTCCAATTTTTTGTTTTTTAAATAAAAAAGGGGTATTTCTTTATTAATGCGTTGTTACTATACAAAACTGATATATGTCACTGGCATGCCACCTGTTCCGTCAAACTAGTGAAAACCGAAATAGGTGGTAGCAAATTGTTCCTTCAGCCAAAAATGACAACCGCCACTTGCTCCGCTATTTAGTTGGAAACCAGAGCAAGTGGCAACTAGTAGTGCAGACAAATCTATCTGGACATACTAACAAAATCTGAAAATTCAAACTAGGAAAAAAATTGAATGGAGTACCTGACCAGGTTGACAAGAAGAGAACTCCATCTCCATGTGAGCGAGGCTCAGAGAACTGTCTAAAATTAAACATTAAAGGGGCTATGATAACAATGGAACCTACCATTCAGAGAGTAGTTGTGGGTGGCGCCATCGATGGGTTTGATCACGTAGGGATGCGCACAGGTCGGTCACCTCTGCTTGACTGACACATTCGATAAGACACCGAACATCATGTCGATTCGGTTGTTGATGAGTGTGTGCCAGTGGAGTTGCTCCATCATGTAGCCTCTCATTTCGAAGATAACCTCCAACTGCTTCGGGTTGAAGAGATTGGGTGGATTCTGGTCACAATCCACATATGGGTTTAGCAGTGGAGGCTCAGTGGGGAAATCCGTCGTGAGGAGTCCCTCATGAACAATGCAAGTGGCACCTTCCATGGTCGCCGCTATATCTGTAGCATCAATGCTGGTGGTGGGTTGTAGTGGGAATCTGGGACCGTGTAGAGGAGGGACTTTGGTGGAACCTGAATTGGTTCCACCGAGAATTCATCCTCCATGAAGGCCATTGGAGGTGTATGTGGTCACGTGGTTAGTTAATTCTGGGCTATGGAAAAATCTTGCTCCAAATTACGTAGGAATCTATGCTTTGTCGCGCGACAATACATGGCTAAACCTCGTCCGGGTTTTCCTCTCTCTCTCGGCATGGTAGAGCCCAGAGGTTGAAGAAATATGTAAATGAGGCCAGAGAAAACCGAATGGACCAGATCCAAATTCCCGAGAAGGGCGAAGAAACAAGGCACTGAGGTGAAGTGGTGAATTCCATGGTTGAGTTGGATAATTATCCAAGGGGCGTAAATGACCGCGCAACCACCTCTTGTACCCAACGTCACCCTCCTGCAATTAATCGTTGAGGCCGACATTAATCCTGTGCGGGGGAGTTGTCCTCCCTCCCTCTGCAAGTGTTTATGGTTGTCCTCCATCCAAGAATGGGATTTGGGGTGGCAACCAACCATATTTATGGCAAGTTTGGAGAGGGGTTTGTGTGGCATCCCCTAGGCTATGTGTCACCCCATCCGGGGATTTTGAATTCCAAAATTAATAGCTATAGGATATTTTAATTAATCTTATTAATAGTAAACTAAAAAACAAAAACTAATGTATTTGTATGAATAAATGTTTTTTTACAAAATGATATAGACCATACCATATACCCAATCATAAAAATGATAAATTATGAAGATCAAAGTGACCCCTAATAATATATAGCCAATCATATTTAATTAATCATTCTCTTAATGTGAATCTTTTTTCTATTCATTTATTTCACATACATTTCAATACAGATGTGCATATGAACATAAACCATTTAGCACACCTCTACTATAACTTCGATCATAATAGGGTTTAGTCTCTCTCTCTCTCTCTCTCTCTCTCTCTCTCTCTCTCTCTCTCTCTCTCTCTCTCTCTANTATATATATATAAGAAAAAATTAAATATATTCTTTGAGAAATATACATATTCCAACACCGTTAGGGGTACAATTTGTGCATCTCTGCACTACGAACACTTGGTGTGTGTGTGTGTGTGTGAAACAACGATGTTCATCTATTATATCATTAAATGGTCACTACATTTAATTTAAATTAAGAACAAAATAAAAAAACGTATAACAAGGGAGAAGTATGTAATGTTGTTGACTTTACTATCCAAATTTTTTTCAATAACCATATATACTACACTAATTTACAAATTCAACCATATACACTATAGCCAATTATAAAGTTGATATAATCATCTATATAGACCATAATCAATAATATAGATCATACAATTAAACAGATAATCCATATAATCAATCATTAAAACCATACAAGACATACTCAACCATGAAAACTCAGTAGTTCACCAAAATGTTGTAAACTATAAAACCCATATAGTCAAACATGTAGACCATTTCCAACCATAAAATTTATATAACATATAGTCAACAACGAGAATCATATAGGAAATAGTCTTGTGCATTTTAAGTCACCTATAATATAAGTGGTTTTTGTTGAATGTGAATATTCTACAAAATTAACCACCCAAATTTCCACCATAATAATTCATTTTCAAATTCATCATTTGTTTACACTAAATCACGAATGAGTCACAAGTTTTGGGTGGTAACTGATATCACTAAATGACATCCATCAACAATGAACACTATTGTGGATAAATCGTCACATTAGTGATGCTAGTAATGTAACATCAGCTTCATTGCAACACTAGTAATATCCAAAAATATGACCATTGTCAGCCATAAAATTTATATAGCATATAGTCAACAACGAGAATCATATAGACAATAGTGTTGTGCATTTTAAGTCACCTCTAATCTAAGTGGTTTTTGTTGAATGTGAATATTCTACAAAATTAACCACCCAAATTTCCACTAAATGGCGTCCATCAACAATAAACACTATTATGGATAAATCATCACATTAGTGATGCTAATAATGTCAACATCATCTTCATTGCAACACTAATAATATCAAAAAATACAATCAAATACATTTTCACATTCATACTAAATTAATATTGCAACCATATTTATATCCTTGCAACTATCCTTATCAAAATCTTTAGTAGTTTCCATGGAGGATCGTAAATGTATTCATATGAATGACCACAAGTACATCCATGATTGCATTCTTAGTAACATCTAAATTAAGTCCACAAGGGTTGTAATTTCATACCTATTTTATTTTATAGAAATTGTTACATTGCATTGATATAATTAGAAATAGAGTAGCTTTACTTGTGAACATGATTATAAAATCAATATTACATAAGCATTCAATTATTCAAAATGTTTTTATAGTCTCTAACATACTTACCTTGCACCGATTCACAATGTTTGTAGGTATAGATTCTAACAAATTTTACTTCTAACCATTCAAAATACACACATTTCAAGAAGAAAAAAATGATAATAAAAATACCCAATTTATTCACGATTTTCATCACGTGTGTCCTAGTCTTGTTTTGAGTGATCCATCACCTCATTCGATTTTCATCACGTGTGTCCTAGTCTTGTTTTGAGTGATCCATCACCTTTTTCTAGTAGTGTGTTTTGGTATATTTTAATTCATTAGATCCATCTTCTATTCCCTTTGCTCCCTTAATTATTCATATTCCTCCTCCTCGTTCTAACCGTCTTCTTTATCATCATCCCATAGACCTAGAATGTCCTAAGCTTTTAGGCATAAAAATTTCGCAGTACATGTGCATTAATAATGCATGTTTCCTAAGTGTTATATTTGTTTAACATGTATTCATGAGTGTTGATAAGTGGACAAGGTGTAAAGTTATCCTTCCTTGAAGTTCAAGCATAGTGATTTTGTTGGTTTATAATTTTGATTTATAATTATGACTTTTTTGGATATTTTTGATGTGTTCCTTGTTAAGTGTGAATTTTTTTTATGTGTTCCTTGTTAAGTGTGAAAGAAGAGAAATATATGGCATACCTTAGTTTACAATATTCTATTCTATGTGGAAACCAAAAAAATATTTTTAGAGGTTTGATATCATCATTATGGTCCACCACAACCCAAGGAAGCAATATGTTGCAAACTATTACATTGATTATGCCTAGGGAGCAAAGTGAAGGAAGATGAAAACTTATATTGGTATAAATATAATATCTAGGATTCGAACTTGGGTCAATTGGTTATGGGGCATAGTTCTTCCACTATGACACTCTTATTTGCTTTCAATTGAGTTTAATATAATTTAAAAGAATCATAAGAATAATCCTAATGATTTTAATTATATAATATAAATGAAACAAAAACAAAACAAAATACAGCATGCATAGATAATTAATATGTAAAGTAATGAAATCAAATATTATATTAATTCATTTCAAAATAAGTTAGTGCACTAACAAAGTAAATCTCAAAAGTGACTTATACTTTACTCATAAAGTTAATGGTTTATAGAAATGAAAGTCTTCATAATATGGTCATGGTCAACTTCCACCATTTTCCCTATTCTTAATTCACCTCTCTTCACTTTGATTTCTATGAGTTGTATCTAAGATGCAGTCACCAAATTATTGTATTAGCAAGATATATATCCATGCATGAAATCTCTATAGATAATAAAATCACCCGGTTGTTTTCACTTTTTCAAAAAAGTGACCCATCACAACCATGTTTCCAATATAGTATGTGTAATATTTATCTTGATATAATTGTACAAACTTGTTGTTTATTTGTGTGTATCACATAAAATAGTACGCCACATTCTATTTCTTGTTTGAATTCAATGCAATGAGAACAAATACATTTCCTATGGCCACAATTTAAAATATTAATCAATATACATGTGTTCAAGTTTCAAAGTTTAAACATTAAGTTGAAGAGGACAAATAAAAAAAATCATAATATTAATTAGCCAATTAATGAATTCACATACCTCCCCTAACAACATCAAAAACTTGATCATGATCCATTGAATCCATAGCCTCTTTAGTGTGAATCTTTTTCCATGTCAGTACTAAATGTAACCCCTTAGGATTAAGAGGGGTATATTTCTATTGTTTCACATATCCATGAACTACACATCCCTCTCAATCAACATAAAATCCACAAAAGCATGCATTATGGTGTCTTGATGGAAAATATGTCACCCATGTCTTTACTCCTAATAGAGAGTAATTCTCTCATGTTAGACATAGTTTCACAATATCAAGGCATGTATATATTTGTATTGGCAAGTGAAACATTCGAAAATAACCTACATCGTATTAAATATCAAATATAATTCTTCTATTGAGCTTGTGTTTCAAAGTAAGTTGAAAATTCGAGCTTCAATTTTTGTATTTTTGTATTGTAGTATCTTACATATTCACCATCCTTTCCTATTTGTGACATCCATGCCCTAAATTCAGTCTGGACCATTCAACTACTTTAGCATATGATTTGAATTGAACTACATGCAACTCATTTAGTACCTCTTGAGTGCTCATTTCATACAAGCACTCGTGACATCATATTCACCCTTTCCATGTCTCATCTTAAAAAATATATAGGCATGCCAAAATCATTTGTAATATCCCCAGGTTGATCCCTAGTTATAATTGTACATACATTTATTTTCTATAGGCTAGTGAGCCATGATATTATGGGCCTAAGTGCCTATGTGACCATTAGGTTGAATAACCTAGATGTTGAAAGGCCAACATGCCTATTATTGTAAAATGTAATCACTAGGATATTAATAAAACCACACCACTATTGTAGACCGACAAGACAAAAGAGTAACGGGGATAAACTCCACTAGAGAGTAGAAAAGGGGATAAGATTCTAAGAAAGGGGATAAGCCTAAGGGGCCTTAAGGCAAGAGAATATTTTAACAATATTTTCTAAAAAATTAATGTATGTGATACATAAATTTATCCTAAGTTCCCAAAGAAAGGGAATGAACGACCAAGTGGGTGCAAGAGAGATTTATGAGGTCAAAAGTCTCATCTCATGAACATGAAAATTTATTGAGAAATCTTAGGGAAAATTCCCATCTGGACCATCATTTTCTCTCCAACCATGGGGGGAAAGGATAATGAACATGCTCGCGATGGAGAGGATCACTCTCTTGGATGCTACCATTCGTACCCTATTTCCATCACCATATTTGCAGTGATTAATCCTTGGGGGAGGTTATGAGAATTAAGCTAAAGAGACGAGTTGCCAGGCCCGTGTGTTGTTGAAGAGGTGGGTTGTCAGGCCTGTAAGAATTCTCTCTAAGTGGAAAATATATTGGGAGGGTGTACACTTCTGCTTGGGTTTCCTTGGGGAATGTTGGAGCCCTGTAGGGAAAAGTGTGGGGATATGTTCCCCGGTGTAAGTCTTGGAGGGTACCTAGAGACCTTTGAGGGTAGTTGAAAATCCTAGAGCCACATTGCTATGAGACTTCATGACTGACCTATGTTGGAGCCCTGGAAGGGTAGTGGTGTAGCCTGAGGGCACACTACCTTGGCTTGTGCAAGATATTGGGGAATGAGAGACTATATGTTAGAGTGTTGTTGAGGTTTGGTACCTTGGCTTAGACCATGTTGGTACTGGTTGTGGACTTACCTGGGATAGGAATCCCTTTGTGCAAGTGGATTTTATGCTCATCTCGGGGGTGACCTATCGTTGAGTTATAAGTAGCAGAGTCTAAGGTTGGGAGGAAATTCAAAGGTCTGCATGCATTCGATGGATATTTATATCAGATAAGTGGTTCATTATGTATTTGTTTAAATTCCTGTAGGAATAATTATGTATTCTTGTGAATGGATATTTACTGTGTTATTTATATTTTAGTACATTGTTGTTTAAATGGTACATGAACTCTAATTATGGGTTATTTCCATGAATATTTGTTGTTGTAATCATGTTACACGTCGATGTTGTGTACAACACAAATATTTTTTTTTTCATAATTCTATAATTATGCATGAATTATGTATTGTTGTGATGGTTTTTCTCGTATATGTTGCATGTGTATCTTGATGTTACTCTACGTTAATATTGCACCTAAGAAGTGCATTTCAGTGAATGGGATCTGAAATCATAGCTATAAATTCGGCATAGTATAGCCATCTCGGAGATGGAAATGCCCTTGTCCAAATATTGACAGTTCACAGTCGTAAATATTTACACATAGGCCGACAAGAAAGACCATCGTTGATAGAGAAGGATTGCAGACAATCTTGAAGGCTTGTTAAACCTTAGAAATTTATTAAGGAAGTTTTGGACTTGGCTAAGTCCTAGTTAGGACTTTAAACCTACGAAATTTCATGTATTTTTCCAAAAGGAATCATAGCCGTCAATTGCGGCACATCGAATCAATCTTAGTCATTGGTCAAAGTCTCTCACGTTCGAGGGATTTCCAAGAAACAAGGTCATTGTCGACCATTGGATTCATCAGAGGTGGATCGGGAGATCCTGTCCATTGATCGAGGTCCTCATGTACGAGGACTTGTGAGGATCCAGGCTGCTTTCAGTCAATGGATCCATCAGATAATTCTCGGAGTGATTGTCACCGTTGATCACAGGGAAGAATTTGGATTCAGTTGATCAGAGTATTCGAGGTGTAGGAACCTCGACGGGAAGACCCTGAGGGGATAGCTTAATCGTAGAATAGATACGGTTCGAGAAGGAATGTCAGTTGTGAATCTATGGTGATCCATCACAAGTAGAAGTAAAAGATTGTGATGAGATCATGTCGACGTGGGATGCTAGTGTGGTAGTTTATGTGTCATTTGGATGACACATGGAATAGTTGATTGGTTGGTGGGTCGAGCTTGGGCCCTGTTAGGAAAGATGAGCCTTAGAACTTTGATTTAATCCTTAGTCATTGGATATAATGGTTGATATATCTCATCCATTCATCGGAGGCAAGGTCATCAGAATAACCTTAATTAAAGTACTCCCATGGGAGGCTTCAAAGAAGCGATCATGAGTCAGTAGATCTGTCAGAGGCAAAGGCAAGAGAGATCTCATCCATCCATCAGAAGGGTACTGATCAGAGTAGGTTGCATTTTCAGTGGTAACAAACTACGAAGGGAGTACTCTGAGTAATTATATAGGTTGTCAATCAAAGGGTGGCCACGATGCATATCTACCATCAATTATCAGAGAGGTTAAAGGGTTCTACTCTAATCATCATGCAGGTTATAGGGTCTGACGAAATTGGGACCATTGATTGTTCGATATATAAGACTGTTAGATCCTTCGAAGGATGTCTTCAAACCAAATCCATCAGGATGTGCAGAAAGTATGGAGTGGGCACACTCCGACAGGTAACTCTGATGGCGAGGAAGACTCCAAGTAGATCGGAGTCATTGATGGGAAGGTCTGATGAGAGAGTACATGGGTCCAATGAGTGATGTGGCAGCTTCCATATCAGCTAAAACATTTGTACTACATCAATACCATGTTAGGTGGCACATGTGGCAGGAAGCTACGTAGTTGCCACGTCGTGTTTGAGGCGTAGTTGTTGGAAGATAGCTGGAAACTTTGGAAGTATGTAGCTTTTGATCCAGATATCAGAATTGAGAATTGTTACATTCGTTGGAGAGCTCTTGAAAAGAATTATTAATCTATGAGGGCTAATTGGAAAAATGAATTATTTGGAAATATTGAAATTTTCACACCCCATCCCTTAAAAGGTACTTTAGGAGGTTGGGTGATGTTACAAGTGGTATCAGAGCTCCAGTTTCAACACTAGGCTAGGATGGGCCAGGGATCAGTCATAGGACCAGATACATCAAGGCTAGAATGAGCCTGTAGAAAGTGTTTTTTCCTTAAAATTTTGTTTAATATCTGAATAAGGTCCTTGAGAGGAAGGATCACGGATTGAAATTTTGTTTTGTAATTTCTTACAGCGAAAAAGTTACATTCTAATTGTAGCAAAAGAAGCATAACATTGTTGTGTTGGAATGATAACTACTCCTTCAAGAATGGGGATATGCTAACAAGAATTAAGGGTAAGACTGAATGAGAATGGTTAAAATGGAAGCATCTTGTTAAGATATGCTTGAGTTCAAGAATGAATGAACTAGTGATTGCATTGTTGCCTCTAATCATGGGTAGTTAGAGCCTCTTACATTAATTATGATTGTTATATGTGGGATAATACCCTTATGGAAAAACACCTTGTGGTTAAGGAATTTAGTATGGATTTCCAAAAACCTTGGCAGTGTCATTTACCGCTTAAATAAGAGACTAAAACAAATATGTGAAATACGTCCTCGTGTTTAAAGGATTGATGGGAACTATTAAGGTTAGTTTACTTGACCTGTAATGAATAAATCTTGTTGTTGGAATAATCCAAATAAGTAACAGTAAAGAAGGAATCCTTTGGACTATTTCCTATCCTCATAAAAGAAGTAAATTGATATGGGAATATGAGCAAGTTTATGAGTTCATGGCTGCATTAAGAAAAATATTGTTCTTATTAACCTAGAGGTATGTATATGCACATGAATGCAAGAAGTAGACATCTAGAATACATTTGCACAGTAGGAATGGGTAAGATGCTTGGTGCAAAAGATATGTTGTAATGCATATGGAAATGATGGAGCATGTATAAAACATGGAAATAGACTTATTAGAACCTATAGTTGGTTGTAAGGCATGGTCTGTTGATGAACCTATTTGATCAATAATGACCTAATGACAGCAAGAGAATTAACAACATGAATGAAATGTTGATTGTGTTAATGTTATTGCCTATGAAGATAAGGTTGTAATGATTAGTGAAGGACTAATATATATATTCTGATAAAGGAAGTATTGGAGCATTTCCAGATGACCAATGGGTCAGAATGACATCCAGAGATGGATGATGGCCATATGGAATGGCTTAATATGATCAAGTGGCAGATATAGGGAATGATAAGAAATGATTTCTTTGGTAAGGGTCAGTTGACCAAGAATGGTTTGAAGCATGAAAGGGATTTGGATTTGGGCATATTACTACCCTGGGTAATATTGTAATTACCCATTTAACATTTTAATTTGTGGATTGTGTTAGTTGGGAAAGAGTGGTTCTCGTTGGTTGTTTCCTTAAAAGAGGATAGCATAATTATGAGTATCTCTATGGGACTTATCTTATGAATGGTTATAATATCCTGAGGAGGAATGATGTGGAATTTGAAATTTCAATATGTGTGGATGACATAGAAAAAGTGAAAGCAATGAACTTGCATGCTAAATATCTATGTATGCATGTATATGCTTGAGGGAATCTATTGAATGAATTATAAGGTTGCCTAGTATAAAGGCAGAATACAAATATGTATGTGATACTAGTTATGTTGATGATTGTAAGTTCTCATCAGAAAAGAATGATGAGAAAGTAAAATAATGAACAGGGTGATATAGAACTGTGTAAGTGATGCACATATATGATACATGAGTGTATGTAAGATAAAGGCATGGTATGACTTCCTGATCAAGTAGGCTATGAGGAAAGATGTGTACTTTCCATATCTGATTAAGGTCATGGATGCATGGTTGAACCTATGTATAAGGATCTAAACTATTGTGTTTAAATGATATCTTAAGGAGCGTGTGCTTCACCCCTCAGTGTAAATTTCTAAAAGAGAAAGGAGCAAGGGTGATTTGTTGTTATGAATAGAAGGAAATATGATTGTGCATATGAGTATTTCATGACAAGGATTGTGAAAAAATCATTAGTGGAATGATTTAAATAATCATACATACAAAAATTGTAAAGTGTGTATATGGTAGACACACAACATTCTAATGCATGTGGTTGAGGGCATAAAAGCACCTTATGAATGCACATTGATGAATGCACATTTTTTAATGTATAGTTGAATCTATGCATGTTTATAATCCTTATGAAATCTTGGGTAAAACTTTGAAAATTATTAGGTTGAGGTTGACTCGGGATTGAATTCATCTTGGATGGTGATAGGTATACAACAAGAGAATTTCATGATGAAGAAGTTCCATGTGGAGGAATTGTGTAAAGACTTTGTCATGAGAACATAGTTATACTATTAGTTGCTGCTGGAAAATTAGACAATGGGCTACAAGCCTATCCAAACAAGAATCCTGGATTACATTTTAAATATAATGCATGAATGAAAGATATGAAATTGAATGATGAATAACATGATTTCTCTTTGGTAAATGTGTAGAATGCACTAGTTCTTAATTTGTGAAGGAAAATCTTGTTTATATATGTATGTTGTTACATCCAGGAAAGGTCAAAATGATAATTTCCCCAGATTGTTCAAGGAAAGGAGCAGACAGACTCCAAAAGGGCGATAGACTACAAAAACAAATAAGAAGAAAAGGGAGAACATGTTTCTCGTTTTAAAAATAGGATTTGATTAGCATAATTTATGTTATAAAAGAACAAATGTGAAATCCATTACAACTAGTGAAAGGAAAATGAATTGAAAAATATATTTAAATGAATGAGCTTGGTTGAACTGCATTGAGTAAAGGAAACAAGGACTTGTACATAAATCAACTAGACTAAAAGTTCCAAACTGTGTAGAAGGAGTTGGAAAAAAGGAAGAATCCCTTAACTCTTTTTCTTGTGGTTTATTTTTTTTTCTCTGAGATGAGAAACTAAAATGATGATGGTTGTAGGATACTAAAACAATTGAAAATTTTGATCGTGATTTCACTAGTAAACACATAGAGGAACAATGTGATAGAATGCATATAACTCTGATGAGGCATATCTAAAAATGTTTTGAATCTAAGGCACATGCATTTTTAGTAACATTACAGCTGATATATTTGTGAGTATGATTATGCATGTATGTGTAGAAGGATATTAGAGATTTTGGAAAAGACAATTACTAATGGTGGACAACCTCATGCAAAGGGTAAATACGAGAATGGTTGTTGTTGAAATTTGTTGAAAGGACTTTAAAATTCCCCATGAAGCACCACTTATGTGGTAACATCGGAGAGAGTGTTGGCATCCATAATAGGTATAAAAGTGTTCATGTCCATGTGGAATAAGGTATGAAGGGATTGGGTAAGAATACCTTCTGAATATTTCACTATTTTAATGATATGAAAATGGTTTTGAATGGCTATTGTATGCCATTGATACCCGAGCAAGCTAAGAGTCAAGGAGAAGAATCTGAATGATGAAGGTATGAACCTCTGGAAACCAAGGATGATTGAGAACCCTGCAAAAAAATTCATGAATATATGTGTCATGAATGCATTGACCAATCGAGAATTATTTGGAAGAAAAGTGCTCACGAGTATCACATTGATTAAATTCATTGAGAAAGTAGATGTTTGCATGAATATGCATGTATAAGACTGTATATTATGGAAGAAGGATCTTCCATTATTCTACCAGAATTGTAGAATAGTAAAGAGAGAATTGGGTGGGCATGAGGATTGGCACCCTAGTAACCCATAAACAAGGAATGTTTAAATGCATTTATATGAAATTTTAATTTCATAAAATGAATGTTGATTTGAGGTCATGATCAATTTAAATAAATAAACATAGTCCTACCATAATAATGAGTGTGGATAGACGATCCATATCGTGAAAGGTTGGTTGAGTTCCAACACACCATGGTAGAATGTCTAATATGAAGTGGGAAGGTTAGAAGGTGCACACCCCAAGGAGGAGAGCACTCATCTCAATGAAAACCACAGGGCACTACCACAAAGGTGCACCTCCTTTCATATGCAATGCACTTCACCACAAAGGCCACATGGAGAGCATCTCTACCAAGGAGGTTGGGTACAAGTCCCAAGGACCAGGAACTAGTAAAATAAGATAGTAGTTATGGTTTGGGACCATTTATAGCTACTAGTTGGTTAGAATTGTTCCATTTTTATCAGAACCATTGTATGTTCAGCCTATTCTATATAAAGGCTTCCTATTCTACTAAATAAGAAGAATTGTTCATTTTGCTTGCTAATATCATGTGTTGTTTTTGTCTTTCTCTGTGAATGTTATTTGGATTTCTCTGCAATATTGTAGATCAAATGGTATTAGAGAACTCATCCAAGGTGCTTATGTTCCACTAGTCATAGATTTCAGTGGTTGATCCAGGAAAACCCATATCCATTCCTGGGATGCGCTATGGTTGGAATTTTTCTTTATAGAGGTAAGCGATGCTCTAGGATTTCTTTTCACCCTCCTCTCTCTCTCTCTCTCTCTCCAAAGAGGTGTGCTAGGGAAACCCCCTCCTCCTCTTAGCTAAGGAATGTTTCCATAGGTGCGCTAGGGAAACCCCCTCCTCTCATTTCTGTCAACTTTTTTAGAGGTGTGCTAGCGAAACCCCCTCCTCCTCTCTACTCAGTTTTCATTCCAGACATGCGCTAAGGTTTTTCCCCTCCTCCTCTATACAGATCAGTGGCCTATCTTTTATATATGGACAGGGTCATCATTATTTGATTAATATCATGCCTCCAAGAAGGGACACTTTAGAGGATGATGGATCTTTTGTCAACTCTTCCCATATACAAGAGTTGGCTCTGTCTCTTCATGACCTTATTATATTGCAGCATCAGACTTTATCTACTTTGCAACTGGATGCATGATTCCAACTTCCTAAGTTATATGGTAAGATCAATGGGGACATTGTGGATTCCTAGATTCAAACTCTCTCTCCATACTTCATCACTCGTCACGGCATCTATGACGAGGAGAAGCTTCAGATTGCTAGCTTACAAATGGAAGGAGTTTCCAGGCTTGATGGGATACTCTTCCCATTGGGACCCAACTCATTTTGGATTTGTAGGAATCTACCTTGTCTTCTACTCCTTCTATCAGCACTTGGGAAGTGTTATGTCAAGCGCTCAGTAGCAGATTTTATCCTCCTGACTACCGTTAGAATATTATGGCTCACTGGTTGTAGCTCTGTCGATTCTTAGGCCAGTCCATGCAGAAATGCATTGAAATATTCACCAGACTTTGCATCCATATTCATATTCAAGACTTTGAAGAGGTACTCGTAGTAAATTTTAATTTTTGTTTATTGATTTTTTTACGCATGGAGGTGGATCTTTTTTACAGTAGTTCTCTGGATAATGATTTCTCCCATTCTATAGAAGTTGGTCATAATATAGACCCTTTCTTGAAATCGCCTCAGTCTCAACCTAAATCAACCTCTGTGCCCTCCTCTCCAAATTCCCCCTCTTCCCCTAAG
Source organism: Picea engelmannii (assembly GCA_009831015.1). Classification (NCBI taxonomy): domain Eukaryota; kingdom Viridiplantae; phylum Streptophyta; class Pinopsida; order Pinales; family Pinaceae; genus Picea; species Picea engelmannii. The sequence goes on along the minus strand of ML776783.1, from coordinate 378,673 downwards.
TCTGCTAAATGGTGCACATTACATAAGTCTTATTTCCATGATACCATTGATTGTCATGTTCTATATAATCCATCTACTATCAAAAATATTTTTTTCGATACTCCCATGGATGCATACCACTCTTTTATTTTTATGGCTACTGATTCTAATGCTACCTCAATTTCCCCTCTCTTCATCCACAATTGTCAAATCAAGCAGTCTCTTACTATGTCATTATTGATAATGGAAGCCAAAAGAATCTAGTAGCTCAATATTTGGTGAACCGATTAAACCTACCCACCACCCCTCGTCTCTTTCATTATCAATCAGGGTAGGTTCACAAGGACGGACCTCATCTCATGGTCACACAATGTTGTGTTGTCACCTTTTCCATTGGATCCTTACGTGATTTTTTCCTTTGTGATGTGTCTCCATTGGATTGTGTTAATATTATTTTGGGCATTTCATAATAGGAACAGTGGGATGTCATATATCATGCTCGCACCCATCAGTATCACCTCAAACAAGATGGTCGAACTTATGTTCTTACCTCTTCATCCCTAAAATCTCCTCCTCTGCTCATTGACCAAGTTGTCGTCTACCAAGTAAGCCTCAACAAATCCATCTCATTATGCTTTGTGTTCCATGTTAATCCATATCAAACTCCTAAGCCCATTGCACCTGATTTGTCTATTTTTCTCTCTAAATGTTCTGATGTGTTTTCTCCTCCTGAAGGCCTTCCAAATCAGTGCCCTTTTGAGCATTCTATCAACCTCATTCCTAGTGCTTCTCTTCCTAATTCCCCTTCATACCACTTGGTTTCCCATGAGGCTAAGGAAAATGAACACCAACTCCAACAAATTCTCAATGACAGCCATATCCAACCTAACTGCTCTCCTTGCTCCTCCCTCACCTTCATTACTCCCAAAAAGGAGAGTGGTGAGTGCCATTTATTCACCAATTACCGAGCCGTCAACAATATAATTGTCAAAAATCGTTATCCTCTCCCTCGTATCTAAGACTTGCTTGATCAAGTTAACAGGGAAAAGTATTTTACAAACATGGATATGACGATAAGATATCACCAAGTGCACATGGCTCGTAGCGACACCTGGAAAACAACTTTTAAAACTAGATTTGGGATCGATTAATAGATGGTGATGCCTTTTGGCCTCACCAACGCCCCTGCCACATTCGAGAGGCTCATAAATGATATATTTTATCCTATGTTGGGCCACATTGTGGTCATTTCTTTGGATGGCATTCTAGTCTTTAGTAAGACTTGGGAGGAACACTTACATCATGTGCTCAACGTACTCCAATTTGTTTGTACCAATCACCTTCAGGTCAAAGAATGCAAGTCCTCCTTTGGCCAAACTTATGTCTCTTATTTGGGGTTTCTCATCAATCAAGAAGGTGTATGTCCTAATTCTTCTAAAGTCTAGGCTATAGCACAATGTCATGCTCCTCGGTCTACATTAACCCTTAAAAAATTTCTCGGTGGCATCAATTTTTATAGGAAATGCATTCCTTACTTCTCTTAGTTTTCCAAGCCCCTTCATCATTTTTCCAATCAATCCACCTTTCTTTGGACTCCAGTGGCTCAAGAGCAGTTCCAATGCCTTAAATAAGCCGTTTGTTCAGAACCTATCCTATGTTTTCCCAATCTTCATCAACCTTTTGAAATTGATATCGATGCCTCTCAACATGTGATTGAAAAAGTTCTTAAATAGGGAGGACATCCCTTTTCTTATCATTTTGAGACATTGGCTCAATCCAAACAACACTACAGTACCTATGATAAGGAATTTTATAGCTTGGTATATGCCTTAAAACAATGGCACCACTATATCTTGGGTAAGGATACCATTCTTTACTGATAATCATCCTTTTATTTTTATTAATTCTTCATCTAAGCTCTAGGAACAACATCACTTGAAGTGGGTTTCTTATCTACAACAGTTCCACTTGGTCATCAAATATACGAAATGGGCCACCAATTGCATGGTTGACCTCATTATCCACCCTCCTCCTCAAATAATTCAAATATTGTCTATTCGATGTGCTTCTTATGAATATTGGAAGCCTATGTATGCCTCTGGCCCTTCATTTAGTACCATATGGACTGCCTTGCTATTATAACCTATTGTCATTAACCATACCCATTTCCTATACTACCACATTCAATATGGATGGTTGCATAATCTTGACAAGCTATGTGTGCCTAACACTGATGATTGCCTTTTTCTCATTCGTGAACCCCACGTCTCCTCTTATGGCAAGAACTTTGGCACATTCAAAACTACTCAGCATCTTCAATGTCACTTCTTTTGGCCTGCCTTACAGTGCCAAGTTGAGAAATTTATCTGAGCTTGTACCCTCTACAGTCAACATAAGTTGGTCAGGTGCAAGTATATCATGTATCATCCCTTACCTATTCCTTCATGTCCTTAGGAATCTATCTCTATGGACTACATCATCGATCGTTGCATGACATTTCATCATCATGATTCCATTTGGGTGGTTGTGTGATGCTTCTACAAAATGGCCATTTTTGTCCCTTGCACTAAGACTACTAATGTTGCTCAAACTGTGGATCTCTTTTTCACTCATGTGTTGACTCATTTTAGTATCCCCTCCAACATTATCTTTGATTGTAATGCTTGTTTCATTAGTACATTTTGGAAAACTCTTCGGTCTCTCTTGGGGTGTCACCTTAAATACTCCGCTTCTTTCCATCTGCAGAAGGATGTACAAAGTGAAGTTGTTAACCGTAGCTCATTCCATGCCCTCTGCATTCAATTTACCAAATCTAAATAATTGGATGCCACCCTCCACATTGTCCAACACAGTTATAATAGGAAAGTTCATGTTTCTACTGGATTGTCCCCTTTCGAAGATTTCTTTGGGTATAAACCTTCTTCCCCCTATGAGTTTCCTTTAGAGATCCAACCTTATAGTACTCACCAACAACAAAAAGAGAAAACCTTTTCCTCGTCATTTTTGAAAACCTTGGCCCATAAATAAACTCATGTTTTTTAGGCTTTACAAGCTTCCCAACAATGTTATAAGGCCCATTATGATGTGCACAGGAAACCACTCGCTTGTTCCCCTGGTGAAAAGGTCCGGTTTCACATGGAGCGCCAACTCTTTTAGTCCTAGCATTATCACAAGTTGAAACCCCGCCAATATGGTCCATACACAGTTGTGCAACAAGTTGGAGACAATGCTTATCACCTCAACTCTCCACCATAATTTGGTATTCACGATGTGATAAAATGTGAAAAGTCTCAAACGCTGTGAGCCTCCACTCCTGGAAGAAGAGGTCACCATCTCGCACCCCTCTGAGTTGGTTCCATATTTCCAACCACCTCTCCTTCAGGAAAAATTGTTGGATACACACACCACCACCACTCACACTCAACAACACACTTACTTTATGGTGGGTTGCAAGGGTCAAATTCCAGGCCAATCTAAATGGATATCACAATCTTCCATGTCTCAACAGTTTCCACAGTTGCTAACGGAAGTCGGGACACTTCCAGGATTAAAGAGGGAGAAATTGGGTAGGTTGGAAGGTGCAACTCCTTCCAAATGCAACTAACTTCACAACAAAGGCCACATGGAGTGCATCTATACCTAGGAGGTTGGGCACAAGTCCCAAGGACCAGGAACTAGTCAAATAAGATAGTTGTTAGGGTTTGGGACCTTTTCTAGTTCTTGGTTAGTTAGAATTGGTCCACTTTTTATCAAAACCATTGTATGTTCATCTTATTCTATATAAATACTGCATATTCTACTAAATAAGATGAATGGTTCATTTTGCATGCTCATATAATGTGTTGTTTTTGTCTTTCTCTTTGAATGTTCTTTGGCTTTCTCTACAATATTTCATATCATGAAGAGTAATCAATCTGAAATCAATGCAAGGGTGCATTGTATGTGAATGTGGTCATGGGAATTGGTACATTGATTGAATTTATTTGATATTTGAATTGTATTTAGAAAAGTTTGGTATGATGAAATGATGCATATCTAAGGAATGATATATTTCATATTAATTTATATCATTGAATGGATAAATATGATTTAATTGTTAGTATGCATAGTTTTGAAGTTGTTTGGAAGCCACTGCAAGTTCGCAATGAAATTGTATGTGCATGATAACTAACAATGTGTTTTGGGTGAATGCAAGATGAAAGTATTGTAGGAAAAGTAGTCTCAAATATGAAACTGTTGAAATCCATAATGAAGACTGATGTTTTTTGTCACAACAACCAAACAAATATGAAATAGAATCTCATATTTTCGGAAAAAATTGTTTTTCCTTATGAAATAATTTTGAATTTCTAAATGAGATTTTTATGATATCATCTCATGATAACTGCAAGTGTATGTTATAGGAAAATTGAAGATTATTAGAGATAGAAATATTGAGTAAAGAATGGATTCTATTGGAACACTAGAGCCTATAATTGCATATCCATAGTGGGGGTATGTTAATGAGTTGGTGCCCTCCTTGTGTGTGAAATCCTTGGAAAGATGGATTGTTGAAGGACTGTATATCAGTGAAGGGATTATTGAGCCTAAAAGGATGAGTACAGCAAGGAAGAGGCAACATAAAAATGTTAGTGAGTTGAATTCTTACTGAAGAAGCTATATGGAATAGAGAAAAGGACTTCCAACTGAAGCATGCAAACAAGACCAGAAAGACAAAAAGCTTCAATAACAAAGGCATGAATCTTTTCAAAGAATTTTTGAAATAAACATTGTCTATAGTGTAATGAGGACAATGCATAAATAAGGGGGAGGAGAATGTAATATCCCCAGGTTTATCCCCAATTATAATTGTACATACGTTTATTTTCTATAGGTTGGTGAGCCAGGATATTATGGGCCTAAGTGCCTATGTGACTATTAGGCTGAAGAACCTAGTTGTTGAAAGGCCAGCGTGCCTACTATTGTAAAATTTAATCACTCGGGTATTAATAAAACCACACTATTGTTGCAAATCAACCAAACAAAAGAGTAAGGGGGGTAAACTCCACAAGAGAGGGGAAAAGGGGCTAATATTCTAGGAAAGGGTCTAGGCCTAAGGGGGCTTAATCCAAGAGAATATTTTAACAATATTTTCTAAAAAATTAATGCATGTGATACATCAATTTATCCTAAGTTCCCAAAGAAAGGGAATGAACCACCAAGTGGGTGCAAGAGAGATTTATGAGGTGACAAGTATCATCTCATGAACATGCAAATATATTGGGAAAGCTTAGTGAAATTTTCCATCTCGTCCATCATTTTCTCTCCAACGATGGGGGGAAAGGGTAATGAACATGCTCATGATGGAGAGGATCACTCTCTTGGTTGTTACCATTTATCACCATATTTGCAATGAGGAAGCCTCAGGGGCAATTTTTGCTAAGAATTAAGCTAAAGAGATGGGTAGTCATGCTCATGTGTTGTTGAAGAGGTAGTTTTTCAGGCCTCTAAGAATTCTCTTTGGGTGAAAGAATTGTTGGGAGGGTGTACACTTCTCCTTGGGTTTCCTTGGGGAAGGTTGGATCCCTGGAGGGAGAAGTGTGGGGATATGTTCCCCGATGTAAGGCCTGGAGGATACCTGGAGACCTCTAAGAGAAGATGGAAATCTTGGAGCCACAATGCTCTGAGACTTCATAGTCGTCCTATGTTGGATCCCTGGAAGGATAGTGGTGCAGCCTAGGGCATACTACCTTGGGTTGTGCATGTTTTTGGGGAATGAGAAAATATAGGTTGGAGTGTTGATGAGGTTTGATACCTTGACCTAGACCATGTTGGTACTATTTGCGTACTTTTTTGGGATATGATCCATTTTCCCACGTGGATTTTATTCCTAGTTCGGGGGTGATGTGTTGTTGAGTTATAAGAAACAAAGTCTAAGGCTGGGAGGAAATTTGGAGATTTTCATGTTGTCGATGGATATTTGTATCAAACAAGTGGTTCATCATGTATTTGTTTAAATTCATGTAGGAATAATTATGTATTATTGTTAATGGATATTTACTGTGCTACTTATATTTCACTATACTATTGTTTAAATGGTACAGGAACTGTAATTATGGGTTATTACTATGAATATTTATTATTGTAATTATGTTACATGTCGATGTTGTGTGAAGTACAAGTATTTATGTTGTCGTAATTGTATAATTATGCATGAATTATGTACTTTTGTTATAGGTTTTCTTGTGTATGATGCATGTATATATTGATGTTATTTTGCATTAATATTGCACCTGAGAAGCGCATTTCAGTGAATGGGATTCAATATCAGAGCTGGAAATTTGGTATAGTATAGCCAACTCAGAGCTGGAAATTACCTTTTCTAGATACAGACAATTCACAGTCATAAATATTTACTAAAAGGGTGATGAGAAATACCATATCTGATAGAGAAGGATTGCAGAAAATCCTGAAGGCTTGTTAATCCTGAAGGCTAAGTCCTGGTTCGGAATCTAAACCTGGGAAATTCTATTTTTTTTTCAGAAGGAATTAAAACCGTCGATTGTGGCATAGAGAATCAATTATGTTTTTTGGTTAGAGTCTCTCACATTTGAGGGCTTTCCAAGAATCAAGGCCATTATCGACCATTGGATTCATCGAAGGTGGATCGGGAGATCCTAGCCATTGATTAGGGTCCTCATGTACAAGAACTTGTCGAGGATCTAGGTTGTTGTCAGTTGATGGACCCATCAAATAATTCTCGGAGTGATCGTCACCCTTGATCATAGGGAAGCATTCATATTCAGTGTATCATAGTAGTCGAAGTGTAGGAACCTTGACATGAAGAATTTGAGGGGAGATCTTGATCGTAGAACAGGTAGGGTCCAAGAAGAAACATCAGTTGTGGATCTATGGCGATCCATCATGAGAGGAAGTACAAGAGTGTGATGATGTCATGTCGACATGGGATGCTAGAATGGTCATTTACATGTCATTTGGATGACGCGTGGAAATATTTGATTGGCCAATGGGTGGAGCATGGGCTTTGTTGGGAAAGATGATCCTTAGACCTACACTTTAATCCTTATCAGTTGGATCAAAGGGTTGAGAGATCTTATCCATTCATCAAAGGTAGGGTCATCGTAGTAGACTTGATTAAAGTACTCCTATGGGAGGCTCTGAAGATATCCAAAAAATTTGGAAGGTTGTATATTTTGATCCAGAGCTCGAAATTAAGCATGGTTACAATCGTTGGAAATTTCTCAATGCACAGAATTAATCTGTGAGGGATAATTGGAAAAATCAAATTTTTCACACCCCATCCCCTAAAAGGTACTTTAGGAGGTCAGGTGACGTTACATCATTTCTCCTTATGAATCTAAGGTAACCAATAAAAAGAGTGTGTTTATTTAAATTGTCTCATACACCCATCAGACCAAATCCAATGCTATGTAAATACTACCCTACTCTTTTTGAATGATTCATAAATCAGCATAGAGCAATGTTGAACAAATAGTGTATCATGCTCATGATTATCACTTACATAAAAATGGCACTCCTTAATCACATTGCATGATTATTGGAGTGTTATCACTACCATCAATGATCACTTGTGCATGTCTATATGTAACACCCCAAACGGATTAATTAATAATTATAACTGAGTAATGTAATTCAAGTTATTAATGTAATAAAGTTAATTAAATATTTGAATTCATTAATTTAATTAAGTCAAGTAGATTATTTAACAAATTAGATTTGATCATTATTTAATTAATAGATTAAATTATGTAACAATGAATGAAATAATTATTTATTGTATTATGTGTGATGGGAAAGTTAGAAGGGATAAAGGTAGATGGGGAATTTATGAGGGTAGATAGGAATTTATGAGGGATGGGAAAGAAGTCAAGGAAAACAAGGTATGTCATAAGGGAGGAGTGTCTAGGAGGAGAAGGGAAATAGGAGAATAAAGAAGGGGAAATTGGTCATTTTGATGGGATTCAAAAGAAAAAGGAGCAAAAAACTTCGGAGAAATAAATTGGTTTGGAAAATTATGGTTGCATATGAGATTGGATTGTTGTTGGGATTTTGGACTCTGGGGCTAGGAAACCGCAAGGATTCTTGGAGCTAGGGAGCCAAAGAGGCTTTGTTCCTAGCTGGCTGGGAGGAAAACATTATGTTTTTAGGTAGTTTCAGGAAAGTTAGCAATAGGCAACAAGAAACAACTCAGGACAAACTTCTTAAACATGTATTTCACTAATATTATTTTGTTTCTCTGAACCAAAGTTCTGATACATTAATATGTATTGAAAATGTATTATGTGACTACTTATATTTTACTAATTAATTTGTTAGAATTTATAGTCCTATAAACAAAAATACAACTTAAACTTGTTCACAAGATATAAGTCACTTAGATTACAAATTTATTGTTTAACTATGAAACCTTGGTGAAGGGCTTCACATATGGTATCAGAGCCTAGTCTCAAAACTGAAATCTAGGGCTTAACCACTCACATGATTGAGGGTTATGCAAATGTTTCCCTAAAAAACTCATAACCTACAGCCCTTATTAAAACCCTATACATCAAACCAAAAATCACCCTGAAATAACCCAGAATTGACCAAAAATGACCCAAAAACACTGAGTGAACTATTTGGAAGAACCTCGAAGGATATATTGTGCATACAACCCAAAAAGATGAGATAATTAATAGGAAACAGTCCTGCAAACATGTCCCATCCTCCCATCTCCTATTCTAGCCACTCGTTTTTTTTTACCTATAAAAATCTTCACCTAGAAGAGGGAAAGAGAACCAAGAAGGTTAGATGCTTAAAAAAAGTTTCTTTAATATTAAAGAGAAATAACAAAATTTAAAATCACAAGAAACCTATGGTTGTGTCTACATTTGGGCTAAATGAAAATGGGTAATAAATATATATGACAGAAATAGAAATATGGGATAGAAAAATTTTGAGATAAAAATCTAAAAATGAGACATAGAATATATGTATACATCTATATATCTGTTTATTTTCTCTCTAACTAAAATAGAAAATTTATGATTATTCTTGAAAAAAAAATGGACACATATATATAATTAATGTAAAAAGCTTAAACATATAGATATATATATGCATATATTACATATTATTAAATATTACATAAACATGTAATTTAATTAATATATTTTTTTTCACTCGAAAAAAACAATTTCAGTGTTATTCTTATTAAAATCAAATGAAACTTTTCAGTGTTATTCTTATTAAAATCAAATGAAACTTTTGGTTTACATTAGTTGTATCTTCCATGAATTATGAATATTCATTCTCTTTCTACAAATTTTCCTGTGATATCCTACGTTCACTTTATATAGCTAAAACAATGATATATATATACACACTAAATAAATAAATAAAAACCAAACAAAACAAAAGGGAGTTTGGAATAATATAACCCAAAAGGAAATTTGATTCACGAAAAAGGAAAACCAACGCAAACAAAATGTAATGTGTTTTACCTTGTAATGTGTGCACAGTAATGGTTGTGCAGGCCAAAGGGGCCACAATTCATGGCTTCACAATCGCCTCTTTACTTGGCACTATGTCGTAGACCATAAGATCTGGTTATTAATAGTGGAATTTGAGAGACCCAATCTCCTAATTATTCCTAGTTTCATTGAGTCTTAGTACAACAACCAAAGCATGGAGAAAGTATTGTTGCGATCAGATTTTAACAGGAATCTCATACGTAAAGCGGTAATGTTCTATTGGTCCCAAACACTCAAACGTACGGGAATGAAAGAGGACGATTTCTCACCATTACAATCATAAAACCAGAGTTCCTTCCTACTAGGATTCATCCATTTGATCTATTGCCCCCTCATTAGAGCCACTCTCTCCACTTGAATCTCCTCCTATGCATTCATGTTATGGCCACTCTCCCTGCCTCTATTGAAGGCCACGCGATTTATTTTATTGCAAGGCCTCGGACTACAAATCATGGGTCGACGTAGGCCACGAGATAAATCCACACACTCCCAAGAAACCCTAACTGTAGCTTCAAAACCCTTGTCATGACATTGTTTCATAGGCGTCGTTAAGGGTGGCCCAGCCCGAGAAACCATGGTCGTGCCTTCAAGGCGGCTATCCATGGAGTCAGGGCTACACCAATGAACCTGCAAAAGCAAAAGGGAGGCAACCTCATAGCATGTTGCAGAGCAGAGGTTGGTCAAGGGAGAAATGAGAGTGAAGGACGAGGGGATAGGCGTAGGGTTTGAGCATAGTTATTTTTCTTTATTTGACGAGTAGGCAGTGGGGGGGCACGTGGGCCTCATGCGAGGTCCTACACTGAATAACTCTTTATCTCATTTTAATTAAATTTTCTTTTATATATATATTTAATTAGCTTAAATGAATTTTATTTATTATAATAAAATTATATATATGAGCTTAATTATATATATATATATATATAATTAGTTTTTTTATAATATATATATATAATTAATTTTTTTATAATATATATGAGTCTAATTAATTTTAATAATTAAGAAAATTAAAAATAAAAAAATGATTAATTATATAAAAAAAAATTAATATTACTATGTCATAGTATAATATTAAGATAAGTAATTAAATTAATTTTATATTAATGTTAGTACTAGATATTTTAAATATGTTACTAATGTTAATATTATTGATTAAAATAAATATGTTGATTAATATTATTAAGGGGATTAAATTAAAATTTAGGTTAATGGATTAATTTAGTTTATTCAGTTTATAATAATTAATCAACATTATGTTCAAAATCATATTAATTGGTTTCAAAATTTATAAGGATTTAAAGGGTTATAAGGAGGGGGCTTCATGCATGCTAAGGAGGTAAGTTAGAGCAATTGGCGAGAGCATCATAGTGTTAGCGTAGCTAGCAAGGTAAGAGAGTTATCAAGCTTAGAGGCTTTTGACTCTTACTTTTAGCCACTTAACTTATGGGAGTAATGTCTATTTACAAACAAGTATAAAGAAACTTACGCCACACCCTACATTTGCAAGTATAAGTTTGAGTAAGACATAAAATACCCTAACCCTTTCCTAATAAACATTTGGTTGGATATGGATTCAATTATTCAATATGGTTAGGATTCAGGAAAATCGAGATTGAGGGGCATCGTCGCAAGGACCACTGATGTCGGCACCACAAGAGCCATTTCCCAAGCTAGCTCTCATATTGCGCTCCTTGGGGGCTATCAATGAGACGTTAAAGGGAGAGTCAACATATGTGGAATTGGCACCCCCTCCATCTAGAGTGGGTAACCCAAAAGGGTCGAGGGACTTAGAGAGAGGACCTCCACTAGGGGACATCACCAAAGAACTACAGAAAATAAAACTTCCAGAATTTATCAAGGGTCATGCAAGTGAACATGTTGAACAATGGTTAGAAGGGATGACACTCGATGTTTCTCCTTGAGGGACTATTCTTCCACATCAAAGGCCAAGATAACGATCATTCATCTTACAGATAGTGACTTGAACTCGTGAGGTATTCTGGAGAGGTAGTTGCACCTTACTCCAGACACCATCTCTTGGGAGATTTTTGAAGAATTTTTTTGAAGAAAATAGTTTCTTGCTTACTATGAAGAAAAGTAGGTAGGATCATTTCATGATATAATTCAGGGAAATCAAACTATGGAAGAGTATGAAATCAAGTTCATGGAGGTAGTCAAGTACGTCTCATACATGGATATCGATTAGCGGAAAGCAGCTCATTTTGTGTATGGGTTAAACCCTAAGATAAGGGCCATGGTGTGTATGTGGAAACCATCGTTAGTGGTCGAAGCAGTTTAAAATGATCGTTATGTAGAAGAGAATATGAGCTTAAACAAAGGTATGAGATCAATTATTCCATGAAAACCTGCATTTGTGGGGAAGTCCAGTAGGACCTTCTCCATGGGAGGAATCTCTAGTCCACCTCCTTATGGAAATAGAGTCACACCTAGAGATGTTGCAATAGGTATTTAAATGGTAGTGGGTGAAGCATCCCACTCATCACCAATGACACAGGAAAGTCCATGACCTTGACAGGGAGTAGTTAGTAGGGGAAGGGATTCCTAGGGAAGGAACTCATTTAAAAGGCCTTCACAGAGCAATGTGGAGGTTCCACCTCGTGTTACTTGTTGGGGTGTGGAGGACCTCATTACCAGTCTGACTATCTAGAGTCACACTCGGGTTTTGTGCATAGAGAAGGAAAGGCCTCGATGGGAAGAGTGAGTAGTAGCCACCAGATTTATCTAGTGATTAATAACCACCAGGAAGAACATCAATCAATTGTGGTGGAGTATTTAGGTACACTAAATCATGTCAATGTTTAAATTTTATTTTATTTTGGTGCTAGATATATTTCATTTTACCATGTGCATTAGAAAAGTGTGTGTTGGTAGCCTACAAGCAAAATGACTTTAAACAAGTCGAGATGGCTTCGGGGAAAAAACAAGTGGTAGGACCTAGCATCAATAATTTCCTTATAGACCTAGGACTGTGTACTACTAGGTTGAAGGTATATGTCACTGCCCTAGGGACATATGATCTAATCATTGGGATGGATTGGTTATAAGTTCATCAAGCTATGGTAGATTTTTACACGAAGAGGGTGCTTTGCGTAGATGATGAAGGGAGGTCAGTAGATATCCATGGTATTAGGAGGAACGTATCTCTACATTTTATCTCAACCATGAAATTTAAATGTTGTATGAGGAAAGGTTGTCAATTATGTGTAGTGGAAGCAGTAAATGAAGGGAAGGGACCCTTGCCAGAGAAGTATCTAATTTTGTCGAAATTTAAGGATGTTTTTCTGAAAGAGTTTCTAGGGTTTCCTCCTAAGAGGGAGCTTGATTTTACCATCGAGCTAAAACCTGGTGCGGAGCCAATTTCCAAGACATCGTATAGGATGAAGGCTCCATAAATTTGTGAGTTGCAGATGCAGTTGAAGGAACTATTGGACTTAGGTCTTACAAGGCCTAGTGTTTCACCTTGGGGTGCACTAGTAATATTTGTTAAGAAGAAGGATAGTTCTTTATGGCTATGTATATATTACAAGGACTTGAACCAAGATACAGTGAAGAATAGGTACCCAATACCTTGGATAGATGATCTATTTGATCAGATGAAAGGATTTTTAGTTTTCTCAAAAATTGATCTACAATCAGGGTATCACCAATTAAGGATTAAGGAAGGCGACATTCCTAAAACTGTCTTTCGAACCCGGTTTGGAAATTACGAGTTCATTGTAGTGCCTTTTGGTTTGACCATTTCACTAGTAGTATTAATAAGCCTCATGAATGGTGTATTTTGAAAGTACTTAGACCTCTTTGTGCAGGTATTTCTAGATGATATCCTCTTCTATTCCAAGAAATAAAGAGATTACGAGGAACACTTGAGAGTGGTGTTGTCATGACTTTGAGAGAACAAGTTGTATGGAAAGTTTTTGAAGTGATATTTCTTCTAGAAAGAGATTCACTAACTGGGTCATATCATTTCTGGAGAAGGAATTTTTGTGGACCTAGAAAAGGTGAAGGCCATAATGGAATGGCCAGTGTTGAGAAATGCTCATGAGGTGAGAATCTTTATGGGGCTAACTAGTTATTATCGAAGGTTTGTGGAAGGATTCTTGAAGATTGTGAAACCCATCACCACCTTACAATGTAATGGAGTCAGGTATGAGTGGATAGATGAATGCAACACTGCATTCATTGAGCTTAAGAGATTACTAACTAGTGCACAAATTCTACGAGTGTCGAATATGGATAAAGACTTCACATTTTTCACGGATACCTTGAAGTAAGGATTGGGTGTCGTGTTAATGAAAGATGGGGGAAGTGGCATTGTATGCATCAAGAAAGTTGAAGTAGCATGAGGATATTTATGCTACCCATGATTTAGAGTTGGAAAATATAATGCTAGATATGAAGCTTTGGAGGCACTATCTAGTGGGGTGAATCTTTGAACTCAAAACGGACCATCAAAGCTTAAGGAATCTCTTCACTCAAAGGGATATCAATGCTAGGAAGAGGCGGCAGAATGAGTTTATGAGTGAGTATGATTTTGGAATTCCATTCATCAAGGGAAAGGAGAATGTGATTGCATATTCCCTAAGAAAAATTTGATGTATCTTCTCCTTGTCACCCTTAAAGGTTAATCTGAGGGAGCATGTGTTGGGAAAACTTCTTGGAGACAATTAATATTTAAAGGTTACTTCAACCCTTTAGGGTGGGAGACAGTTAAAGTCAAAGTTTTAAGGATATATCCTTGAAGCAGGTGGATTGTTGAGATATCAGGGAAGGATGTACATTCTCAAGGGTGGGGATATTCGAAGCATCATACTCAAGGAATATCATAGAGCACTTTAATGTGCGTGTTTGGGTGTGAAGAAAATGTATGCAGACATGAAAAAGTTTTTCTTATAGGAAGGAATGAATCTTTATCTATGCCATTTTGTCACTAAGTGTCTTGAGTGTCAACAAGTAAAGGTTGATCATCATCACCCGACAGATCTCCTATAGTTGCATGATGTTCCTATGTCCAAGTGGGAAGTCATTTCTATGGATTTCATTGTGGGATTTCCACTCACATTGCAAAGGCACAATGCCATTCTTTTTATAGGTGATAAGTTAACCAAGAGTGATCGTTTTATTCTAGTAAGAGACACTTATTATGTCACAGGTGTGGCATGTGTTTTTGTAAGTGAAGTTATACATCTACATGGGCTACTCAAGAAGATTATTTTAGATAGGGACTCTCAGTTTACCTCTAGGTTTTGGACAAGTTTGTAGTCAGCATTAGGGACTCAGTTGAACTTGATCACATCATATCATCCTGAAACCAGATGGAAAAATTGAAAGGGTAAATCAGGTTATGGAAGATATGCTTAGGATGTGTGTTATGGATAATCAAACCCAATGGGAGAAGTTATACCTAACTTTGGTAGAGTTCTCCTACAATAAAGTTTTCGCAGCTCAATCAGAATGTTGACTTATCAAGATCCGTATGGAAGGCCATGCAACACACCATTGAGTTGGGAAAGGTTAGAAGACTGAGTGACTATTAAGTCTAGAATTGATTCAAGAGATGGAGGAGAAGGTGATTTAGATTAGAAAATGATTAAAGGAAGCACATGATAGAGAGAAATTTTTTGTTGATTCACATAGGACTAACCAAGTTATGAGGTAGGAGATCATTTTTTCATTCGTATCAAGACTAATAAGAGTACCATTCAGTTTAGGAAAGGGACAAAGTTGTCGCCTCAATTTATAGGTTCGTTTAAAATTCAAGAGAGAATTGGACCAGATTTCTATCATCTCGTACTTACATCCCACTTGCATAAAACTCATGATGTTTTCATGATGTTTTTTTGACGAATCTCACAAACTAGATTGGAAAGAATTGCAGGTATTGGATGAGGGAACCATCATGGTTGGATCGTTACGCATATTGGACCATAGGATCTGATATCTTAGGAATTGTTTGGTATACCAAGTTAAGCTCCAATGGGACAAGTATATCCCATGATCTGTTACTTGAGAGGATGCAGAGACCTTACAACGAGATCATCCCTCACTTATTTTACCACAACCTCAAGACTATGTTTCTCGAAGGATGGTTGTATGTAATGTTGTTTTGACTTAGACAACTAGAATTATTTATGGCCTAATTGTATCTTTATTTTTTTATTATCTATGGAACACTATACACTTAAAATTTTGGACATATGTAACTATGTGAATGTAAATACTATGAATGTTTATCGTTATGTGATTTATGATGGATATTATGCGACCTATTTCGAGCTTGAAATTTTGAATTTGAAAGATATCGATACGTGGATACGGAGTTAATGATATGGTTAAATGCAATTGCATGTTAATATTGTATGGATATGCATGAGTATGTGTTATGATTAACCTACAGATTAATCCAATATGAAATAGCCAAAGGATGATGATAATAAATGGTTGATGTCGTGAACATCAACTGAGAAATAGTATGGTATGAATCTTTTTATGTTATATTATGTTGGTTCAAATACATTGCTATGATATGTGGGAAAGTCCAGGTTTTTCAGGAAGTGAGACTGCCTGAAACTGAATATACAATGATAAAATTCCCAACAACACAATGCCATTGTATGGTCCGTGATAGGGTGTGGACCCTAATTCTATTACTAGGGGTGGAGGAATTTCCCAACATGTATCCTTCGAAAATTGGAGTCATGGGAGGATGGTGTTAGTTCACGCTCCCCTAGACCTGTGATGATGACTATCAATTTCCTGTTGGGGAAGCTTGGTCAAGGTGGTTGACACTTTCGCTTACAAGTTATATATGGCATTAGGTAAATATAGTTGACACTCTAGGATAGTCCAACAGAGGAATGATAGGGAGGGAATATGGAAGTAGTTTAGGAGGAAGTATGTGGGGTTTTAATCTTGTAGCAAAAGGGTCTAGTTTTATCTTTGTTCCTTTAAAAAAAATTATTAACTAAATTACAATTATCTATGTAAATGTTGTTTTGTGATAAATTATTATAATTGAAGGATTCTACTAATATTGTAAATGATTGATTTATTCATTATGAAGTTAATCACATTGTTGATTGGATTGGAAGCTTACATAAACTGCATTGTATGTGTTAATTATTCTCATTAGTACATGCACGAGTTATGTATGTGCCACCTATACATACATGCCTTGTGCATGTACACTAGTATGTATGAGTGTATTAAATTAATGATGCTATTTATTTAATAAGATGTATGGATCATATTATTATTATCCGTGTATTGTGAATTACCATAACTTTGGGACGAAGTTTCTTGAAGAGTGATTGTATGTAACACCCCAAATGGATTAATTAATCATTATAATTAAGTAATTAAATTCAAGTCATTAATGTAATAAAGTTAATTAAATAATTGAAATCATTAATTTAATTAAGTCAAGTAAATTGTTTTACTAATTAGATTTGATCATTGTTTAATTAATAAATTAAATTATGTAACAATGAATGAACTGAGTATTTATCATATTATGTGTGATGGAAAAGTTGGAAGGGATACGGGTAGATGAAGAATTTATAAGGGAATATAGGAAGTTATGAGGGATGGGAAGGAATTCAAGGGAGACAATTTATGTCAGAGGGGAGGAGTGTCGAGGAGGAGAAGGGAAATGGGAGAATAAAGAAGGGGAAATTGATGATTTGGAGGGGATTCGAGAGAAAAAGGAGAAGAAAAAATTTGGAGAAAGAAATTGCTTTGGGAAATTCTAGTTGCATATGAGATTGATTGGTTCTTGGGATTTTGGGCTCGGGGACTAGGTAACTGCAAGGATTTATGGAGCTAGGGAGCTGGAGAGGCTCTATTCCTAGCTGGCTGGGAGGAAAACATTCTATTTTCTAGAAATTTCAAGCAATTTAGCTACATGAAACAAGAAACAACTCAGGATAAACTTTGTCTTCAACAAGTATTTCACTAATATTATTGTTTTTTTCTCAAAATCAAAGTTATGGTATATTAATATGTATTGAAAATGTATTATGTGACTACTTAGATTTAAATGATTAATTTTCTATAATTTACAGTCCTCTAAACAGAAATTTATTGTCATGTAAATAGAAATACAACTTAAACTTCTTCATAAGATATCATTCATTAAAATAAAAGTCACTTAGATTAAAAATTTACGGTTTAACGGTGAATCCCTGGTGAACGGATTCACACTATACAAGACATGAACTAATATATTCACATATAGGCCATCCATCAATAAAAGTTTAAATTTAGTGCACAATATCATAGAAAATCAGAAAATATGTATGTGGAAACTACACACAAAATACATGGTCAAAGTGATAGTACTCTCTTTGTATCTCTCTATGGGAATAAATTGTATAATTATTGACAAATTTTACCATTAATAATATTGGTCCCAATTCAATTACCTTACAAGATTTTCATGATTGGAAAGCTTACCACTTGGACTTGTGGTAGTGTTTGATATATTTATAAATCCACTTTTGAAACTTACCCATGAATTCTAAAATAGGGATATCATCCTCAAGTTAGTCAATCCTATTAGATGCCACAGTCAAAGAAGAGGATGGATTCATAGTAGCATACTCATATATCCTCCATGTGAATGTGATATCTAACCATCCAAGGTGTGTGGGATCCATAGAAAAAATCCTATTGAGTAATGATAGATTACCACAATCATAGCATCTTATTCCACCTACATATGTTTTACTGAAAAGAGTATATTAAATATTCCTTCTACATAATATCTGATCTAGGTGGATCTCGGTGGCCATCCACCTTTATCCTATGGTTTTGATAAACCATGATATTCACCCTTTTGATGGAGAATGGAATGTAATGCCATCTTCATTTGTTAATTACATACATCATGTAATTATTTCCTAGTGTTTTTATGTACATTCCTATAGCATAGCATTAATGCAATGGATCCCATTAGAACTCCACATATAAGCACGCTCAGGCTAGAGTAGTATTGGGATGGGTGATCGCCCGGGAAGTACTAGTGTTTTACATGCCTATGAAATTTTATAAACTTAGTCCAATTTATCCCACATGCGTCATGGGATTGTTCTCCTCTCACTATATCACTATATCATGTATAATTGCGGTGAAGGAGGCCCTTTAAGAATGCAATGGAGTGTGATGTAAATATTGTTGTGAATGAAGCATAACCAACATCTCTTTCTTTTCAGAGATAAACCACCCCATTCTGCCAGTTTGTGTTCTATAATGTTTTTCTCTCTTATTCATTAATATAAGTTGGGTTTCACTATACTTATGTGTTTCTTGCAATATCTCTATGTATTTCCTTGTTATATCTGTGTTATATTTATGTATTCATTTCATTCTCAAAATAATTTGGATCGGTGGTATCAGAGTAGTCTTCTCCTTGTCATTTCTTAGAGAAGGTCCCTGATGAGTTCATGGTATAGAGGTTTGGGTCTCAAACTAGTTTTTCTTGAGGAAAACCTCTCTTGCTAACCCAAGCGACCTCCCATGGTGGAAGAAAACATAAATGATAGAGCAGTAGATCCTTTCAAGACATTTATCAAGGAAGTCCTCGTGCGACAGAGGAACCAGATGATGGAAAACTTCACTCAAATCCTTAAAAGACTATCAATGGCAGTGACCAAGGCATCTTCGATAAGAAACCATTTCATAGGTGTGACATCCTTCAAGGTACAAGTCAATTTTGATATCCCATTATTTAAAGGCCAGACAGATGCAGATTCTCTATAAAAATGGTTGAATCTACTAGAAGGTTATTTTTCTGTCCAAAAAAACTCCAACAGTGAAAAGATCACTTCGTGCTCCTTAAAGCCTTCCTCATGTCAAATCTTGGTGGGAAGGTTATTGGGAGAGGTACATCGCAGGTGCATCTACACAATTCAGTAGAGAACCCACTTGGGAAGCCTTTGTAGATTCCCTAAAGGAGGAGTTCTACCCTGTCGAAAACTATGATGACCAGTACATGAGATGGACAACTCTACGTCAGAAAAGAGACCAAATGATGTCGGAGTACACTAACATATTTCATACCTTGCACTTAAATTTGGGTATCAAATAATCTTAGTGACACCAGATCTTGAAGTACCTCAGTGGTATGCACATGTACATACAAACAGAGATGTATTTCTTGGACATCTCCTCATTGGGAGTTGCTTATCAATATGTAGTCAAAATCGAGCATAAATTCAAGCAATGAAGTAAGTGGGATTTCGGGTTTGAAAATATGCCACAATAGAAGTATGACAAAGGAAACCCTAACTCATTGAATGAAGGACATATTAGCAAGGAATTTAAACCTCAAGAGAGCTAGTCCAAGACACAAGAAAAGAAGGGTAATGGGAAGTTTAAGAAAGACACCGGAAAGTGGTGTGAGTTCAACAAAATCCCCTAGTACAACACCAATGAATGTCTCTCGAAACAATAATTATTGGCCAATATCAAAGAAAAAGAATCGGAACCTAACTCGGACTTTGATTCAGAGCACAATAAAGGGAAATGAATCATCGATGCAGAACCCACTAGTACTACCATCGTGGCCACAAAAATACAGCCAGAAGAACCATAGGAGCTTGAGTAGGGGGAGCACCTCTTCCACTCCCAGATGTGGGTAAAGGGGACTAAACTACATTTCATTGTTGATATCGGGAGTCAAAATAAATTGATCTCAACCAAGGTTCTCAAAATATTGAAGCTGCCAAAGATGCCACACCCCCAACCATACACCATCAGATGGTTGAGTCGGGGCATTTGTGTCAGCCAGTAGTGCCACCTTTCCTATGGAATAAATCCATTCAAGGATGAGGTAGTGTTTGATTTTTATCTAGGTGGATATCAATGGTCAACCACCTATTCCAACTGGCTCAAAACAGTCTTCTGTAAATTTACTACTTTTAGCAATTTTTTAGTTCCTAAACTTCTAGGGTCGTTTTGAGGGATTAAACGAATTTTTTTCATGATTGGGAACCTAAATGATGGTCGAAGGATTTATTTGAGACCCAAAAATGAATCTCCTCGTTGATACATTTCCAACGAGCTATCGTGCACCCTAAACGGAGATCGTATGCCAAAGTTACGCCCCCGAGAAATTGATACACCAAACTACCCAAAACGAGGTCCAAAAAATTGTTGGATTATCATCTTTCGGGGTTAGGGTTTTGGATTTTATTTATGTTAAAAAGGCCTTTGGAGCCTCACTGTAATAATAATAATCTTTTGAATGTGAGTATCCTTCACATCTCTTCTCAGAGATAAGCTACCACAATTCTAGCGAGTCCTTCACTCTGTATTTCTACAGTTTTTTTACATTTCCCTCATTAATAGAAATTGTGTATTACTCTATCTCTGTTTTTATGGTTATATCTATGATAAATATTTGTTATATTATTGGATATCTAAGATATTTCTATAATTATATATCCTCTCTCATTTTGTGCCGAAAATAATCTAGATCGGTGGTATCAAATCAGGATGCTCTTGATCATTTTTTAGTGCATGTCCTCGACGAGATCCAAGTATATAAAGTTGGGTCTCGAGCTTGTCTCTCTTGAGGTAAATTTCTCTCGCACACCCAAGAAACTCTCCATGGAATAATAAAAGAAAAATGATGGAGCAAAATATTCTATTAATCTATTTCTTGAGCAAGCTCTCACGCGACAGAGGGACGAAATGATGGAGAATTTTTCCCACATCCTTCAACGCCTTCTAATAAAAATAGGAACGTCTTCATAAAGCGACCACTTTGGAAGAACCTAACATTTCAAGGTACAATTCAATTTGGATATTCCTGTATTTGAATGTCAGATAGATGTGGATGCCCTAGAAAAATGGTTAAATATGCTAGAAGGCTATTTCTTTGTTCCCAATTTTTTCGACGGGGAAAAGATCACCGTTGCACTCCTTAAGGCTCTCCCCCATGTCAAACATTGGTGGGAAACTTACTGGGTGAAAATTTCCACATAGGAGTCTAGAATATATGGGTTCGAGCCCACTTGGAATTTTTTTTGGATGTGATCAAGGAACAATCTTACCTTGTTGGTAACTATGACGACCAATAGATGAGATGGACCACACTGCAGAAAGAGAGGGGCCAAACAATGTCAGAGTTCACAAATAATTTCCATACCTTTCACACCAATATGGGTATCAAAGACTCTGAGTGGAATCGAGTTATGAAATACCAGAGGGCTCTGCATAGGTACATCCAAAATGAAATGGATTTTTTGGACATCTCATCACTAGGACTATAGATATGCTATCAAAATCGAGCAGAAATTTAGGAACCAGAACAAATTGGAGTTCAGGCCTGCAAATACGAAACAACCAAAGTATGATAAAGACATCCCTAACAAACAACCTCTTGAAAACCAGTCCAAGCCACATGAGAATAAGGGTCCCGAGAAGATGAAGAAGGACACAAGAAAGTGGTGTGATTTCCACAAAATCCCCTAGAAAAAAACTGATGAATGTCACTCAAAAAAATCATTGGTGGTCGATATCAAAGAAAAGGAGTCGAACCCTGATTCAAAATATGATTTAGAAAATAATGGCAGAAGAAATATCATCAACACAAACCCTACTTCTACTATCATGAATGCAACAATTAAATTAGAAGAACCAACAGATCCTGAAGAGGGGGAGCACCTCTTTCGTTCACATATGTGGGTGAAGGGGACCTTGTTGCATTTCATTGTTGATATCAGAAGCCAAAATAACCTCATCTCAGCAGAGATCATCAAACAGTTGGGATTGTCAACAACACCACACCCACACCCATACATCATCGGGTGGCTTCAGCAGGGACGATATCTTTGTGTCAGCCAGCAGTGATGATTGTCATACAACATCTAGCCCTTCAAGGATGAGGTATTATGTGATGTTTCCCCATTGGATGTCTGTGATGTTATTTTGGGACAACCATATATGTGGAAGCACCATGGTATTTATGAGTCTCAACCCTATAGTGTCAGTGGTACCCTAGGGGGTCATCTCTAAAGGATACCAAAGGTATTTCCTACTACTATCCCACCAAAACAATTTCACAAGGTAGTATCTTGTACTACAAAATTAATGATCCGGGGCAGGATCTTTTATGATTATGGTTGAGTTTTAAACTTGCATGAATATTTTAACCATTTGAGAATTTAACGAAAGAATGAGGAAAGAAGAGGAATATATCAGTCAAACACACATATGCAGATCTGAAAACAGTAAAGAACAGCAAACCATAAGAACGCAGGTTGATAACGGAGTTCGGCACAATGTTTGCCTACGTCTC
>ML776783.1:319672-351141 GCA_009831015.1 Picea engelmannii | reverse complement strand
TCAGCACTGTACGGACTGACACGTGTCTGTACGGACTGTACGGACAGGTACAGTCAGCATCCAAAATTTTCCTGTTTGGCTCGGCGGACAGAATGCGATATCTTCCTCATACGGACTCCGTTTGCGATAAAAATTATACCACCAGAATCAGGAAGACGAGACAGACGTCATGGTGTTGGTTTCGTCGGATTCCGAGCACTTTCATTTTTGAGCATTTTTCAAGCCCTAACTGGCTTCTGGATCTGTTTTCAGATCAATTAATCATCTTCGCAATATGTTCAAAAGGTGAACAGAAGGACACTCCAACCACTACATCCTCAATCCAAGCATATTATATCCAGCAGAAGCAGGTCGAAAATATTGAAGAAAAGAACAAACATTCCTTCTGCACATAGTCATCTCATCGGGCTCTCAACAACCTCCCACAAACCAAGCAGCGCAACTTCTCTAGTAAGGTAAGCAATTTACCACGATTTAAATTCATCAAATGTTATCCCCTCTCCCTTAGAGACTTAACGCAATGGATACCATTTCTTCCTAAGGATGCAGGATTGATCCAAGTGAATATCAGTGGCCACCCACCTATTCGAACTAGCTCAAAACAGTCTTTTGGCAATTTACTATTTTTAGCAGTTTTTCGGTTCCTAAATTTTCGGGGCCATTTTTTGAGGGTCTAAATGAATTTTTTTCATGATCGGGAACATCAATGAAATAAAAAGGTGTTGATTGAGCCCCCAAAATGAATCTCCTCATCAATACCTTTCCAACGAGCTATCGTTCGCCCCAAACATATATTGTATGCCAAAGTTACGCCGTCGGGAAGTTGATACACCAAACTACCCAAAACGGGGTTCACAAAATTGTTGGCCTTTTATCTTTCAGGGTTAGGGTTTTGGATTTTATTTATGTTAAAAATTCCTTTTGAGCCTCATTTTAATAATAATCTTCTTGGGAATGTGACTAGCTATCACATCTCTTCTCAGAGATAAGCTATCACCATTCTAGCGAGTCTTTCACTCTGTATTTCTATAGTTTTGTACATTTTGCTCATTAATGGAAATTGTGTATTACTGTATCTCTATGTTTATGGTTATATATATGATAAATATATGTTATATTATTGTATATATGGAATATATCTGTACATTTATTTATTATATCTCCACTCTCATTTCGTGCTGAAAAATAGTTTGGATCAGTGGTATCCAAGTAGGTTTCTTTTGATCGTTTTTCAGTGCATGTGTCCAACGAGGTCTGAGTATTGTAAGTTGGGTCTTGAGCTTGTCTCTCTTGAGGAAAATCGTTCTCGCACGCCCAAGAAACCATCCATGGAAGAAGAAAATAAAAACTATGGAGCATAATATTAAATTAATCTGTTGCTTGAGCAAGCTCTCACACGACACAGGGATGAAATGATGGAGAATTTTTCCCACATCCTTTAACGCCTTCCAGTAACACCAGGAACATATTCATCAAGAGACAACTTTGGAAGAACCTCTCCTTTCAAGGTACAATTCAATTTTGATATTCCCATATTTGAAGGTCAGATAGATGTGGATGCCCTAGAAAAATGGTTAAATATGCTAGAAGGTTATTTATTTGTTCACAATTTTTCCGACAGGGAAAAAATCACCTTCGCACTCCTTAAGGCTCTCCCCCATGTCAAAAATTGGTGGGAAATGTACTGGGAGAAAAGTTCCAAAGAGGAAAAATATTACCCTATTGGTAACTATGAAGACTAATACATGAGATGGACCACACTGCGGCAAGAGAAGGGAAAAACAGTGTCGGAGTTTACGAATAATTTCCATACCTTGTGCACCAAGCTGGGTATCAAAGACTCTGAGTGGCATCTAGTTTTTAAATATTGCAAGGATCTGTATAGGTACATCCATACCAAAATGGATTTTCTGGACATCTCATCACTAGGATTTGTGTATCAATATGTTGTCAAAATTGAGCAAAAATTTAGGCACCCGAACAAATGGGAGTTTGATTCTACAAATCCGCAACAACCAAAGTATGATAAAAACGACCCTAAAAAATATCCTCCAAAAAAAAAGTTGAAGCCACGAGAGAAGAAGAGTCATGGGAAGACAAAGAAGGACACAAGAAATTGGTTTGATTTCCACAAAATCCCCTAGCACAACATTGATGAATGTTGCTCAAAACAATCATTGGTGGTCAAGATCAAAGAAAAGGAGTCAAACCCTGATTTCGAATTTGATTCAGAAAATAATGGGAGAATACAGATCATCGACATAGACCCCACTACTACTGTCGCAACCGTAAAAATTCAACCAGAAGAACCAACAGATCTTGACGAGGGGGAGTGCCTCTTTCATTCACAGATGTGGGTGAAGGGAACCTCGTTGCATTTCATTGTTGATAATGGAAGCTAGAAGAACCTCATCTCACCATAAGTCATCAAACAGTTTGGATTTTCAACAACACCACACCTGCATCCATACAACATCGGGTGGCTTCACCAGGGACAAGATCTCTATGTCAGCCAGCAATGGCGATTGTCATACGGCATCCAACCCTTCAAGGATGAGGTATTATGTGATGTTTCCCCGTTAGATGTTTGTGATGTTTTTTTTGACCAGCCATATATGTGAAAGCTCCATGATCTTTACGAGTCTTGACCTTGTAGTTTCATTGTTACTCTAGGGGGTGATCTCTACATGATACCAAAGGTAGTTCCAACTATCGTCCTACCTAAACAATGTCGAAAGGTAGTATCTCATACTACAAAATTCAGCTTCTTCGCAATTGTTTTAAAAGATGAATAGAAGGACACTCCAACCACTGCATCCTCAATCAAAGCACCTTCTATCCAAATTAAGTAGGTCAACAATACTAAAGAAAAGTGAAAATATTCATTCTACACATAGTCATCTCATCAGGTTCTCAACAACCTCCCACAAACCAAGCACCACAACTCCTCCAACAAGGCAATCAGTTCACCAAGGTTCAAATGAAGAAAATGCTTTCCCCTCTCCCCAAAAAACTCAACGCAATGGATACCATTACGTTCTAAGGATGGAGAATTGATCCAGGTGTATATCGATGGCCACCCACCTATTCCAACTGGCTCAAAACAGTTTTCTGGCAATTTACTATTTTTAGCAATTTTTTGGTTCCTAAACTTCCAAGGCCATTTTGAAGGCCTAAATGAAGTTTTTCACAATCGGGCACCTCAATGGTGGACCAAGTCTCCTATTGAACCCAAAAAAGGAATCTCCTCTTCTATAACTTTCCAACAAGCTATCATGCGACCCAAACAGAGATCGTATGCCAAAGTTACGCCCCTGGGAAGTTGATACACCAAACTACCCAAAACGGAGTCCATAAAATTGTTGGTTTTTCATATTACGGGGTTAGGGTTTTGGATTTTATTTATGTTAAAATTTCGTTTCGAGCCTCGTTGTAATAATAATCTTCTTGTGAATGTGAGTATTCGTCACATCTCTTCTCAAAGATAAGATGCCACCATTCTAGCAAGTCTTTCACTCTATATTTCTAAAGTTTTGTACATTTCACTCATTAATAAAAATTGTGTATTACTATATCCCTGTGTTTATGGTTATATCTCTGATAAATATCTATTATATTATTGGATATCTGATATATCTCTATACATTTTTTTATTTTATCTCCGCTCTCATTTCGTGCCGAAAATAATCTGGATCATTGGTATCAGAGCAGGTTGCTCTTGATCGTTTTTCAGTGCATTGACAAGGTCTGAGTATATCAATTTGGGTCTTGATCTTGTCTCTCTTGAGGAAAATCGCTATCGCATGCCCAACAAACCTTCTATGGCAGAAGAAAATAAAAATGATGGGGCAGAATATTCTATTAATCTTTTGCTCAAGCAAGTTGTCACGCAACAGAGGGACGAAATGATGGCAAATTTTTCCCACATCCTTCAACGGATACCAATAATAGCATGCACGTCTTCATCAAGTGGCCACTTTCAAAGAACCTCTCTTTTCAAGGTACAAGTCAATTTTTATATTCTCGTATTTAAAGGTTAGATAGATGCGGATTCGCTAGAAAAACAGTTAAATCTGCTAAAAGGTTATTTCTTTGTTCACAATTTTTTCGACGTGGAAAATATCACCTTCGCACTCCTTAAGGTTCTCCACCATGTCAAGCATTGGTGGGAAACTTACTGGGATCAAATTTCCACAGAAAAGTTTGGAATATATGGGGTCGATCCCACTTTAGATTTTTTGTGGATGTGGTCAAGGAACAATATTACCATGTTAGTAACTATGACAACAAATACATGAGATGGACAACACTGTGGCAAGAGAGGGCCCAAATAGTGCCAGAGTTCAAAAATAATTTACATACCTTTCACACCAAGTTGGGTATCAAAGACTCCAAGCGACATCAGGTTCTGAAATTCCATGGGGCTCTGCATAGGTACATCCAAATTGAAATGGATTTTCTAGACATCTCATCACTGGGAGATGCCTATTGATATGCTGTCAAAATCAAGCAGAAATTTAGGCACCGAAACAAATGGGATTTTGGTTATGCAAATCCACAAAAACCAAAATATGATAAACACGGCCCTAACAAACAGCCTCCAAAAACTAGTCCAAGCCACAGGAGAAGAAGGGTCACAGGAAGACAAAGAAGGACACTAGAAAGTGGTGTGATTTCCACAAATCCCCCGGCACAAAACTAATGAATGTTGCTTAAAACAATCATTGGTGGTCGAGATCAAATAAAAGGATCAAAACCCCGATTCAAAATCTAATTTAGAAAATAATGGGAGAAGACAAATCATCAATGCATACCCCACTGCTACTGTCGCGACCACAACAATTCAACCAGTTGAACCAGTATATAGTGAAGAGGGGAGCACCTCTTTCATTCACAAATGTGGGTGAAGGGTACCCTGTTGCATTTATTCTTGATAACATAATCCAAAAGAACCTCATCTCATTAGAGATCATCAAACAATTGGGATTATTGACAACACCACACCCATAGCCATACAACATCGGGTGGCTTCGCTAGGGACGATATCTCTCTATCAACCAACAATGTCGATTGTCATATGGAATTCGGCCCTTCAAGGATGAGGTATTATGTGATGTTTCCCTGTTGGATGTATGTGATGTTATTTTGGGCTAGCCATATATGTGCAATCTCCATGATATTTATGATTCTTGACCTTGTAGTGTCATTGTTACTCTGGGGGGTCATCTCTACGGGACACTAGAGGTAGTTCCAACTACTATCCCACCTAAACAGTGCCATAAGGTATTATCTCATACTACAAAATTTAGCTTCTTCGCCATTTGTTCAAAAAGTAAACAAAAAGGACACTCCAACCACTGCAGCCTCAATCCAATCACTTGTTATCTATCAGAATGAGGTCGACAATATTGAAGCAAAGTGAAAATATTCCTTCTGCACATATTCATCTCATCAAGTTCTCAACAACCTCCCACAAACCAAGCAGCGCAACTTCTCCAGCAAGACAAGCAACTCACCAAGGTTCAAATTCAACAAATGCTTTCCCCTCTCCCCCAAAAACTCAACACAATGGAGACCATTTCTTCCTAAGGAGGGAGGATTGATCCAAGTGGATATCGATGGCCACCCACCTATTCAAATTGGCTCAAAACAGTCTTTTGGAAAATTACTATGTTTAGCAGTTTTTCGGTTCCTAAACTTTTGGGGACATTTTGAGGGCCTAAATGAAGTTTTTTCACGATCAGGCACCTCAATAACTGTTGAAAATTTGTATCGATCCCCAAAAATGAATCTTCATGTCGATACATTTCCAATGATCTATTGTGCGCCCCAAACAGAGATAGTATGCCAAAGTTACACCCCCGGGAAGTTGATACACCAAACTACCCAAAACGAGGTCCAAAAAATTGTTGGCTTTTCATATTTCGAGGTTATGGTTTTGGATTTTCTTTATGTTAAAAAGGACTTTGGAGCCTCATTGTAATAATCATCTTCTTGTGAATGTGATTAGTTGTCACATCTCTTCTCAGAGATAAGCTGCCACCATTCTAGTGAGTCTTTCACTTTGTATTTCTACACTTTTGTACATTTCTCCCATTAACATAAATTGTGTATTACTGTATCTCTGTGTTTATGTTTATATCTCTGATAAATATCTATTATACTATTATATATATGATATATCTTTGTACATTTCTTTATTATATCTCCTCACTCATTTCATGCCGAAAATAATCTGGATCAGTGGTATCAAAGAACGCTACTCTTGATTGTTTTTCAGTGCATGTCCCCAATGAGGTCTAAGGATAGCAAGATGGGTCTCAATCTTGTCTCTCTTGAATACAATCACTCTTGTGCACCCAAGAAACCTTCCATGGTGGAAGAAAATAAAAACTATGGAACAAAAAATTTATTAATATGTTTCTTGAGCAAGCTCTCACGCGATAGAGGGAAGAAATGATGGAGAATTTTTTCCACATCCTTGAATGCCTGTGAATAACAACAGAAACTTCTTCATCAAGAGGCCACTTTGGAAGAAACTCTCCTTTAAAGGTACAAGTCAATTTTGATATTTTCATATTTGCAAGTCATATAGATGCAGATGCCCTCGAAAAATAGTTAAATATGCTAGAAGGTTATTTCTATGTTCACAATTTTTTCAATAGTGAAATATCACCTTCGCACTCCTTAAGGCTATCCCCCATGTCAAAAAATGGTGGGAAAAATACTGGGAGAAAATTTCCACAGATAAGTCTAGAATATATAGGGCTGAGCCTACCTGGGATTTTTTTATGGATGCGGTCAAGGAACAATATTACCCTGTTGGTAACTATGACGACCAATACATGAGATGGACCACACCGTTGCAAGAGAGGGGCCAAACAGTGTCGAATTTCATAAATAATTCTATACCTTGTGCACCAAGGTGGGTGTCAAATACTTTGAGAGGCATGTGGTTCTGAAATACCGCAGGGCTCTACATAGCTTCATCCAAACCGAAATGTATTTTTGTAACAATCTAATTGATTTTATTGATCATAGTTGTTAAGTTAAAATTAATAATTAATTAAATTTAACTTAACAACTATGTGCATCAGCATAATTTTTATGTCTATCGCATGATTTCTTTAGTCGTTGCCTAATCTGAATCACATGTTGTTCCATCTCTTTCTATCCCAACTGTCACTTGGTCTTCTATCCTTTCCCAACTCAATGGTGTCCTGCATGGCCTTCCATACAGAGCTTCATAGGGTGGAATTCTAATGGATCTATGAAAATTTTTATTGTAGAAGAACTCTACCAAAGGTAGGTACTTCTCCCAATGGGTTTGATTATCCATAACATACATCCTAAGCATGTCTTGCATAACTTGATTTACTCTCTTAGTTATCCGATCTGTTTCAGGATGATATGTTGTGCTTAAGTTCAACTGAGTTCCCAACATTGACTGCAAACTTGTCCAAAACCTAGATGTGAATCAGGAGTCCCTATCTGAAATGATCTTCTTGGGTAACCCATGCAGATGGATGACCTCACTTATAAACATGCATTCCACATCAGTGACATCATAAGTGTCTCTAACCAGAATAAAATGAGCACTCTTGGTCAACTTATCAACTATCACAAGAATGGCATTGTGTCTATGCAATGTGAGTGGCAATCCCACAACAAAATCCATAGAAATGACTTCCCACTTGGACATAGGAACATCATGCGGTTGTAGGAGGCATGTCGGGTGGTGGTGGCCAACCTTAAATTGTCGACACTCTAGGCACTTGGTGATGAAATGAACTAGATCACGCTTCATGCCTACCCAAAAGAAAATCTTCTTCATGTCTGCGTGCATTTTCTTCACACCCGGATGTGCACAATAAAGTGCTCTATGGGATTCCTTGAGTATGATGCTTTGAATATCCCCACCCTCGGGGATGTACATCCTTCCCTGATATCTTAATAATCCATCTCCTTCCAGGATATATCTTTCATAATTTGGATCTAATTGCCTCCCACTCTGGAGGGTTGAAGTAACCTTTAAATACCAACTATCTCCAAGGAGTTTCCCCAACACATGCTCCCCCAAATTAACCTTTAAGGGCACTAAGGAGAAGACACACGGTCTCCTGCTCAGGGCGTATGCAACCACATTCTCCTTTCCCTTGATGTACTAAATTCCAAAATCGTACTCACTCATAAACTCACTCCATCACCTATGCCTGGCATTGAGATCCCTTTGAGTGAAGAGATGTTTTAAGATCTCATGGTATGTTTTGAGCTCAAAACTTCGCCCCACTAGATGATGCCTCCAAAGCTTCAGAGCTAGCATTACAGTTTCCAACTCTAAATCATGAGTAATGCAAATATCCTCATGTTTCTTCAACTTTCTTTATGCATACGTTGTCACCCCCCCATCCTTCATTAGCACGACCCCCAATCCTTGCTTCGAGGCATCTGTGCAGACTGTGAAGTCTTTTTTCATATCCAACACTCATAGAATTGTTGCACTAGTTAGTAACCTCTTAAGATCAATGAATGCAATATAGCATTCCTATGTCCATTCATACATGATGACTCCACCACCATGGATTGTTGTTCTGCCTGGAAATTATCAACTGTCGCATAAATATGGTGGCTACTAATCTCTCTTCCCATCAAGGCCTTTCATTCTCTATGCACAAATCTTGATTGTGACTCTGGACAGTCACGTTGGTAACACGAGATGGAACCTGTACACTACCCTGTGATGGTCTCTGAAATGAGTTTCTTCCCCTAGAACCCCTACCCCTACTTGTTGCTCCCTTAGAAATTTGTGGACCTTCCTATGTCATTGGCGATGAGTAGGATGTTGCACTCGCTTCCATTGAAATACCTGTTGTAACTACTCTAGGAGAGACTCTATTTCCATAAGGAGGTGGCCTAGAGCTTCCTCCCCTAAAGAAAGTCTTATGGGCCTTCCCCACGAATCCAGGATGATTTGGAATGGTTGACCTCATACCTCTATTTAATCTCATACTCTCCTCCACGTAATGAGCATTTCAATTGCTTCAGCTACTGATGATGGTTTACACATCCGTACCATGGCCCTTATCTTAGGGTTTAACCCATACACAAAACATCCTTCCTGTCATTGATCGGTATCCATGTACGAGACATATTTTACTAACTCCATGAACCTGATCTTGTACTCTTCCACTGTCCTATTTCCATGAACTAGAGCATGAAATGCTCCTACCTATTGTTCCTCATAGTACGCAGGCAAATATTTCCTCTAGAACCTTTCCTCAAAAATCTCCCATGAGACGGTGTATGGGGTAAGGTGCAACTGTCTCTCGAGGTTACCCCACTAGTTCAAGGCATTATTCCTCAACTGAAATATCACTATCTTTGCCTTTTATTTGGAAGCATAGTATCTTAAGGATAAACATCATGGCATTCCTTCCAACCATGCCTCTGCATGTTCACTTGCACGAACCCCAAAAAACCTTGGGAGTTTGATCTTCTATAGTTATCTAGTGATGTCCCATGATGGAGGCCCTCCCTCTGAGTCCCTCGACACTTTAGGGTTACCCACTCTAGATGGTGGGGGTTTCACTTCGACATATGTTGGTTGTCATCCCTTTAATGTCTCATTAATAGCCTCTAAGGACTGCAAAATGAAAGCTAATTCAAGTGATGGTGGTCCTTGTGATGATGCCCCACGGACTCAATTTCCTCGAGTTCTAATCATCTTGAATAACTAAATATTCATCAAACCAAATGCTTATCAGGGAATATTTTAAGGAAATCCACATTTTCTCAAACTTATACTTGCAAACATAGGGTTAGGCATAGGTTTTTATTTTATTTGTTTTTACTTTTCTATAAACAAACATTACTCCTATAAGGTAAGTGGCTTAGGTTAGGCTTAAAGCATCTAAGCTTGGTATCTTCGCCTAAGTAAACTACTAACTCTCTCACCTCGCTAGCTAGGATAGCACTGTGGGGTACTCACCAATTACCCTTAGCTATTTCCTCAACATGCATTATACCGCATCTTCTAACCCTTATATCCTTATATACCTTATAAATAATTAATCACTCACTTATTTAATAATGTTTTATAATTAATTAACTAAAAATTTATCATAATACCCTTAATTAAATTAATTAATAGAATGATTAATTAACATTGCCATAAATTAATATAATGTTAATTAATCAACGTTACATTAACGCTTATTTTAAACAATTATTAACCTTTATAAAAAAAAGTATTAATGCCCCCTTTTCAATTTATTTTATACATGTATCATTTATATAATTAAAATGTATTCATCCTAATTTATATTTTTAAACACCTATTAATAGACAAATTAACATTTATTAATTAAATAAATAAATTTAAAAATAACGTACCAATTCAAATATTAAATTTAAATATGTATTTAAATAAATAAATAAATAATAATTTAACAAAAGAAAATAATAATAATAAAATCAAACTTATGGATAGGCACACGAGTTCTTGCATGAGGCCCATGTGCCTCCTCCATGAATTTTCGCAATTAAAAATAAAATAAAATAAAAATATCTAACCAAACCCTACCCTCCCTGCTCTCAGCCCTCAATTTCACTCGTCCACCGCCATTCTTCCCTCTGCAAATGGCAGTCAGAGGGTTTATTTGTCTGCACTAGAAGGGGGTCTTTTCTTTGTTGTTGGTTTTTCTCTATAGTGGTCTTACTGGTTCATTGGGGAGGGCATGGTCGCCATGAGTGGGCGACCCAACCGGGACAGTGATGCACAGAGCATGGAAATGCATTTTGTGGGATATTCTCATCATGTTTTGGCGTTAGTGGCGGACACGGGTAGTGCACTGCCCCTTCGTGGGCTCTCTTCCTCGTGGCTTAGGTGCTTGGTCTTGGTTGTGACTTGTGTTGATAGACATGTTTTGCACATTATGAAACTTGTGGGTGTCTCCTTGGCTCATTATGTGTGTCGTGTCTGTCTGCTACCTTATCTCTTGATGTTTGGTGGATTTTGATGCGCTTTTGCTGGTGGACGTGCAGTGCAAAAATAAACTCCCTTCATGGTCTCTCTTCCTCGTGGCTTGAATCTTGGTTTCTGAGTTGGCAGAGGTGTTGTTTATGGTCAAATTGTGTGGTGCAAGGTTATGGCCTATGGTCTTTCTCCCTTAGCACCTCACACTTGGACTCGCAGTGCAAAATAAATGCCCCTTCATGGGATCTATTCCTCGTGCTTGGTCGGTTGGTCTTGGGTGCTTCGATATTAACTTGTTGATCACTTCCCCTTGTGGATCCTCCCTTGGTTTGGCTTGGACTTTTATAGCCAATAAGATGATGATTGGTTCAAACCCAAAGAGTGCAATTATTCCTTTTAAGGTATGTTCAATATAGGAATTTTTATAGTTTACACTGATGGCTTATATGAACATCATTTTTATGTCAAGAATGAGACCAGTAACTTAGCCATTGTGTTAATAAGGTATTTGTTGAGTATTTTAGATAAGCTTGGCATAGGAGGAAAACAACAAATGGTTCATTTATTTTTTCTAAATAGCATATTGAAATGAAATTAACGCATACAAATTCACAATGGGGTGCAAGGGTTGATGTTGAGCACACAATTACTGAGAACAGTGAACAATTGCGCAGAGAAAAATGCTATGGGCGATGTTTAGTGGATGATTCTTTCATGGTCCCAACCAGATCTACAGTGCATGAGCATGTCAACAGAGAATTTATGACTGACATAAATATGGGCTCTGAGCTTACACCAATTGATAAGGCCAAACATCCTTCCTATAATTTCGTAGAAAACAAATCTGAAACTTTTATTCTCTTGAAATCTGCTAAGTTGTTTATGATTCTAGAGATAATTTATGAAAAAGACTTCCTGTGTATCGAATGTGATCCTGTGAGAGATATCGATCCCCAAGTTTTAGTTAACGGTGCTGATAAAATGTATCTTGATGAAGATTGTAATGTTCAGGTGAATGAGCTAGGGTCTCTACTAAGAAAACAAAATGATAAAAATTTTAAGGAAATACCAGGAATGAAAATGGGATGCAAGGATGTGCATTTGAAAGCGATAGAAGGCGTCCTAGCAAAGAAAAAAAATTGAAATGTCTTTGAGGAGCAGAAAATCAACAAAGTCGACTCCATTGGCCGAAGCACAGTTACAGGCCCAACAATTACGTTCCTTTGAAGCAAGTTTACAAAAGACCAAGAAAGAGAAGGTATTCGTATTATTTTTTTTCCCACTTTTAATAAGTTTTTCTTTATAAAAATATGGAAGGAGTTGGTGTGTTCTAGCTGCATTTGTTGGCTTATGCTATTTTATTTCTCCTCGGTAACATATATATTGTTAACATGATTTTTTTTTGTGGAGATATTATATTCAAGAAGAGGAGGACAGGAAACAGATTGAAAATCTGAAGGCACGGAGACAATGAATTGCAGTAAAGACAGCTTCAGGTGTAAATAAAATGGAAACTAAGTCCCACTTGTCAAGGAAGAAACAACTAAAGCCTATACCAACAAGTGAATTATCTTTAAGTTTTCAAGAAATTCGAACTAGTCCTGGCCTAAGTCGTGCACATTCTCATAGTTTTTTTGGGGGTATTCTTTATAAGAGTTATTCCAAGGTTTCTTAGTGGTAAATTTAGGGTTTTGAGGGTTATTTCTACTCATTATTATGACATCATGTCTAAATTTATGTCTTAAGGTGGGTAGGCCCTTGGTTTCAGTTTTGAAACTAGGATTTGATACCATTTGTAACAACCATAATGGATTTAAAACTAGAGTAGATATATATTTCACTTTGGTTCCAAGATTTAAGAACAAAATCTAAGACATCACATAGTATATCTATTACTGCTATAACTTGAAATTTCTTGAATTTAGTACAAAATAATAATCTCAGAATTTACCTCTTGAAGAAGAAGGTAGTCCTGCTGAAATTTCTTGTTGAAAGTGCTTGCTTGAAACTGAATATTTACCTCCCATCCAACTAGGAACATCCTCTATGTCTCCCTAGCTCCAGGAATCCTTGAGGTTTCATCTCCCTCGAACCCAAAGTTACCAGCAACAGCAATGCCCCTACAAAAGTTCCCCAAAGCAATCTCTCTTTCTATTTCCTCCTCCTTCTCTTCCCTTTCTTCCAGAATTTTACCCCAAATAAAAGAAGACCCCCTTCCAAGTCCTCTCCCCTCTTTATTATCCCCCTCTCCTCGAATCCCTCCCCCTCATTCAATTTCCCAACTACCTTATCCCCTCATTAATTCCCCAACAACCTTATCCCCTCATTAATTCCCCAACAGCCTTATCCCCTCATTAATTCCCCCACCTACCATAATATAATAAAATAGTAAAAGATTCATTGTATTTAATTTAATAATTAATTAAATTTAACTTAACAACTTTGATCAATAAAATCAATTGGGATGTTACAATTTTATGTACATCTCATCACTGAGAGTTGCTTATCAATATGTTGTAAAAATCGTAAAGAAATTTACCCACCATAACAAATGGGATTTCAATTCTGCAAATCCGCAACAACCAAAGTATGATAAAGACGGCCCTAACAAACATCCTCCTGAAAACCAGTCCAAGCCATAGGAGAAGAAGGGTCAGAGGAAGACGAAGAAGGAAAATGGAAAGTGGTGTGATTTTCACAAAATCCCCTATCACAACACTGATGAATGTCGCTCAAAACAATCATTGGTGGTCGACATTAAAGAAAAGGAGTTGAACCATGATTCGGAATCTAATTCAAAAAATAATGGGAGAAGACAGATCATCGAAGCA
Source organism: Picea engelmannii (assembly GCA_009831015.1). Classification (NCBI taxonomy): domain Eukaryota; kingdom Viridiplantae; phylum Streptophyta; class Pinopsida; order Pinales; family Pinaceae; genus Picea; species Picea engelmannii. The sequence continues at coordinate 337,335 of ML776783.1, read as the reverse complement.
GATCCCACTACTATTGTCGCAACCACAACAATTCAACCAGAAGAACTAGTAGATCTTGAAGAGGGGGAGTTTCTCTTTCATTCATAGATGTGGGTGAACGGGACCTCGTTGCATTTCATTGTTAATAGTGGAAGCCATAAGAACCTCATCTCAACAGAGGTCATCAAACAGTTGGGATTTTTTACAACACCACACTCGCATCCATACAACATCGGGTGGCCTCACTAGGGATGATATCTATGTGTCAGCCAACAGTGTCAATTGTTATATGGCATCTATCCCTTCAAGGATGAGGTATTATGTGATGTTTCTCCATTGGATGTCTGTGATGTTCTTTTGGGCCATCCATATATGTGGAAGCTCCATGTTATTTATGAGTCTCGACCCAGTACTATCATTGTTACTATGGTGGGTCATCTCTACAATATAATATAGGTAGTTCCAACTATTGTCCCACCTAAACATTTCCGCAAGGTAGTATCTCATACTAAAAATTCATTTTCTTTGCAATATGTTCAAAAAGTGAATAAAAGGACACTCCAACCTTAGTCTAAGCACATTCTATCCAGTAGAAGTAGGTTGATAATATTGAAACAAAACGCAATTATTCCTTATGCACACATTCATCTAATCAAGTTCTCAACAACCTCCCACAAACCAAGCAACACAACTTCTCCAACAACGCAAGTAGCTCACCAAGGTTCAAATTCAGCAAATGCTTTCCACTGTCCCTCGGAAACTCAATGAAATGGAGACCAGTTCTTCATAAGGAGGGAGGATTGATCCAAGTAGGATATCGATGGCCACCCACCTATTCCAATTGGATCAACACAGTCTTCTGGCAATTTACTATTTTTAGGAGTTTTTTGGTTCCTAAACTTTCGGGGTCATTTTGAGGGCCTAAATGAATTTTTTTCGCGATCGAGAACTTCAATGAGATATAAAGGCTTTGATTGAGCACCCAAAATGAATCTCATTTTCCATACCTTTCCAACGAGTTTCCATGCACCCCAAACGAAGATCGTATGCCAAAGTTACGCCCCCGGGAAGTTGATACACCAAACTACCAAAAATAGGTTACACAAAACTGTTGGATTTTCATCTTCCGGGGTTAGGGTTTTGTATTTTATTTATGTTAAAATTCCCTTTGGATCCTCATTGCAATAATCATCTTCTTGTGAATGTGAGTAGAAGTCACATCTCTTCTCAAAGATAAGCTGCCACAATTCTAGCGAGTCTTTCACTCTGTGTTTCTACAGTTTTGTACATTTCACTCATTAATAGAAATTGTGTATTATTGTATCTATGTTTTTATGGTTATATCTCTGATAAATCTTTGTTATATTATTGGATATTTGATATATCTCTGTACGTTTATTTATTATATCTCCGCTCTCATTTCATGCCGAAAATATTTTGTATCAGATGTTTCCCCACTTGAAGTTTGTGATGTTATTTTAGGAAAACCATATATGTGGAACATCACACTATCTATGAGTCTCAACCCCATGTTACAAATTATTTTCATCACCCTTATGACCGTTAATGATGTAAACCTGTATGTTTCCTTCAGAGGGGTCAGTGGCCTGAATTCCTGAAGAAAGAAGGGAGAAGGACTTTTCCTGAGAGAAGAAGTTGTATTTTCCTTTGTAAAAACCCTATTAAGGAGGATTTTCGCAGGCTTCTATATACACAAGGTGCGGAAATGCCTAATTTTCGTAGGCTACACCATAGCTAGGCCGCAGAGTTTCTGCAGGTTTCTTTATAGCTAGGGTGTGGAGGCCTTTGTACATGGGAAAAACAAGCATTTTATCGATGCTTCTAGAAGGAGAAGCTTCTATGGTGAGGTGGCCTCCGAACGGTTTGGATCTTACTCACTTTCATGATTTAGTGGGATCATCCTAACCTCCTCACCTTATCCTCTTCAGCTTATAAAAGGAGAGGAGCTCTCATGGAGAAAGTTAGTTGTTTTGGCTTGATATTGTGAGCTTCATTAGAGTGGCTTTGAGCTTTGCTTTGTCAAGATAGATTGTGAGTAGCTATCAGATCTATGGTCTTAGAATCCTCAGAGCAAGAAGTGTGTGGGAAGAAAGGAGTTGTTGGAAGGAACCTGACAACATCAAAGAATCTGATTGTATCTTTCTTCCACATTCCTTAATATAGATATACTTTTCTTTCCTATATGAATGTTATTTGTCCATATTGTATGATTCCTTGATCACGTACATAGTTTCGTATCAAATAGAATTTGTTATTCTTGTCTTCGTTTTCTTGTGTTTATTTGCAGATATTTCTCATAAACCTCGTGATGAAGCTTGGATTGCATTGGCGAAGTCAGATCTTCAATATTTAAAAGGTATGTTCTAGACCCATTTCTCATTTGAAAATTGAAATCTAAGGAAAGAGTAGTGTATTTTCTTGTTTTGTTCTAGTTTCGTAGTGAAGATAGGGGAATAGATTTGTGTCTGCACTTAACAATTAGCCCAATAAAAAAATTGGTGACTCCATTGGGGATTTCCCTGGTCTATCCAAGGTTATAGAAGCATGGTCTACACACCCTCGCCAACCCATGTTGTCAGCCTCTGAACAACATATTGATGACCTCCCGTCAACTAGTCACGATACAATTGGGAAAAAGAAAAGTAGAGTCAAGTTTTCATGTATGTTATGCAAAGGGACTCATTTAACTCACATTTTCCCTCGTATGGATGAAGCCTCAAAATTATTGGAAGACATGACTAGTTCAAAACCTCAACTTCCAGTTGCTTATCGCAAGCTCACTGTCAACCCACATGTAGTTGATGGAATGATCAATCTGGTCCCTTCACCGGTCAGTTTGGTTGATCATGTAGTCAATCTGGTCACGTCCTTAGTTAAACCAGTTGACCAAGTGGTCGATCTGATCCCATCCTTGATCGATCCCACTCTCCTGTTAGAGAGTGCAACCCAAGTGGTCGATATGATCCCATCATCGGTCGATCCCACTCTCCCGTTAGAGAGTGCAAACCAAGTGGTCGATCCGATCCCATCCTCGATCGATCCCACTCTCTCATTAGAGAGTGAAACCCAATCGTTCGATCCATTCCACCCATCGACCCCATTCTCCCCTTGGAGAATGAAACCCAAGTGGTCGATCTGATCTCGTCATCAGTTGATCCTACTCTCCCGCTAGAGAGGAAAACTAAGAATGCCCATGTTTTTCTCGTTGATACAGAATCTACCATGTCGGGGGGCATCCCTCCTTCTCCCGTGGAACCCCCTCCAAGTAATGAGACCATCCTTTTTAATTGGGGTGTGCTAACTGGACCTTGTCTTCCCTCTCACATTCCTTTCTAGATTACAGTACAGATTTTTGGTTGGGACGTTCCTCAGACGTTGATAGATGAAGGTGCATCCGTTAGTATTTTGTCCTTTATTGCTTGGCAAACTTTGGGTTGTCCTCAGCTTGCACCGGTTACACAAAATCTGTTAGATTTTAACAGAAGAACCAATCAACCTTTAGGGACCCTTCCTCGGTTTCCTATAACTTTGGGAGGGAAAATTGTCTTTATTGATGTCATGGTAGTCCACGACCCCTTGGATTTCCCTTTTCTCCTTGGGAAAGATTATGTCTATGCAATGAAATCTATTGTGTCCACTCTCTACAGTGTGATATATTTCCCTCACGATGGAAGAGTTGTGACTATTGATCAACTTTCATTCGTTGGTCCTGACTTGACCTTAATGACCTCCCTAAACGGTTTGTATACGCAGACAATATCACATCTGCCACTGGTCAATTATGTGGCGTTGTCTCCCATGCCTTTAACTATTGATGAAGATGAGTCTCTCACTATAATCTCACTCCCTTATGACTTGGATCCGGTAGTTGACATGGTAATTTCTTCGGTAGGGCTATTGGAGCCTAATCTCCTTACCCCTATCATCGCCCTCGACATGGTGTCCTTCCAGAGTGTGTCTCTTCCATCTAGTGAAGATCTCTTGAAATCCATGACTGAGTTTTGTCCTTTGACTTGGTGTCCTCCCAGAGCATTGTCCTCTTGGAATCCATGATCAAGAAGAACTTAGATTGTTGAGCATGGTTTTATGATTTCAAGCTCATTAAAAAATAAAACCAGCCTTGAGCATAGTTTTCTATGATTTCAAGCTCATTAAAAAATGAAACCATCTATGAGGATATTTTTTACATCTTTGTGGAAACCTCGTTAAAAAATGAAACATAGATTACCAGCATAGTTCATGTTTCTGTGTCAATCTCATTAAAAAATGACATAGATATCTGGGTATTGAACCTAGATTCTCGAGCATAGTTCCTATTTCTGTGTCAAGCTCGTTAAAAAATGAAATAGATTTTTTCCCCTCTTCAATTGAGTCAAGTACTTCATACGTATAGTATTTGAAGCTTCATTTCATCCACCTATTTTGTTGGACGAACCGAAGCTTGGGGGGCAGTGCTTCCAGCCTCTGGACTTCATGTTGAAGTTGAGCCGCTAGTTTCTTAAGCTGGGGGCTAAGTACCAACCATCCCTGTGTTCTGCATTGGGAAGTCCAAGCATAGTTTTTTATGGTTCAAGCTTGTGTAAAAATGAAACCACCTACCTCAAGCATAGTTTCCTCTGGTTCACGCTTGTGTAAAAATGAAACCAAGTCCAGGCATAGTTTTGTTTAGTTTTTATGATTGTGTAAAAATAAAATCTATCCCAAGCATAGTTTTTTTTTTGTTTTAATCTTGCGTAAAAATGAAAACAATCACGAGCTCAGTATTTTTTCTTGCTCATGCTCGCAAATACCTGAGAATGTAACCGAGTAAACTTTTATCACTTTTTCGTACTCGTAAAGGTTATATGAAAAAGGAACCCCCTGGAGTTCCCTTTAATCTCTTTTCAGACTCTCTAAACATGAAAAGATTTATGAGTGACCTTGTTCTTTTCACGCTCGCAAAAGTATTTGAAGAAAACATTTGATGAGCGATAGATTATCACTTTTTCGGTCTCATCAAATTAATTTACGAAAAAGGAACTGAGAGAGTTCTCTTTAAGTGTTTTTTAGACTATCTAAACATGAAAAACCCCTGAGTTTTCTTTCTTTGGACTTGTAAAACAAACATTGAAAGTTTTGTATGTGACTGAACCACTCCTTCGTAGTGTTCGTTAAACATACTTCAAGGGACTCATCTGAAGGATGAGATTACAGTTCAAGCATATGTTATCCTCCTCAAGCTTGTGTAAAAATAAAGAAGTACTCGTCAGATATGGTGGGGGGGAAATTGGGAAAGAAATGTATTTAAACCTGTATTCTATGGAAGAGTCGCTTTTGAACATGACACACTTTCACTCGCTTTGTGTTTAGGTTGGAAAATCCACTTGTCTCTTGATCATATGCCTTTGTAAGATAACCCTTTGGTCTGTGATCCCTTTTGTTGAGTCAGTATTTCCAAGACAGTTGTCGTGTCGTCAATATGTTCAAAGAAAAGTTCAACCCGGAAATCCTTCTATTGCGTCGGCCATTTCTGCATTCCTTAATCCTTCTATTGTGTCGCCATCCCTGAGTCATTCCTGAGTCACTAGTTACTCTGATCTACTTCAAATCTTGTTACCTGTTTCATGTCATTGATGGGGAATACATTAAGGCCCTCCCGTGACGAGTCTTTTCATGTCGACTTCAACTCATTATCCAGGAATTAGACTTAGAAACCAATTGGTACCTTGGAACTTGCATGCCTCAATGGCAATTTTCCTCGCTTTCGACAATGGGTTTTCATTACTGACCCTTGATCAAGAGATTTCGTTGAGTTTTCGACTTCAACTCATTAATTCACACCTGTTGGATTGTACCAGAGTACCTTGGGATTCATTGACATTATTGGTGATTTCTCTCGCACTTGTTAAAAGTATCCATTAATGACCAGTAATAAAGTGGTTTCTACCATGTTCAACTTCAGCACATGTAATCACATGGCTAGATTCGTACTACGGAGTGGTGGAGATGAAGACCCTGAATATTTTCTAACAGATTCAGGTTGCGTTGGAGTATATTCAGTTTGTACTGTTGCATAGATCCACATTGTATGTCTCGTGGCTATGTTCAAATTTGAGTCTTTAACACATAGATCCACAGTGTATTTTTGGTGGCTATGTTCAGATTTGAGTCATATTGGCATGGATCCACAGTGTATGTTTGGTGGCCATGACATGTGTTACTTGACATGGATCTTCACATGTCTGCATTTATGCTTTGATTCATTTGTATTCTGATTATGGGAATGCCTACCTTAGTGATGATATTTTATTGTACTGTATTTCCTTGTTTGTTGGCAGGTTTCCGACCGACATGTTCCTTGTTCCCTACACACACTCAACAAAGAATTTCATCTATCACTCTGTTCTAACTTCATACTTTGGGGGGGATCTTTGTTACACATTATTTCCATCACCCTTATGATCGTTAATGATGTAAACCTATTTGTTGCCTTCAGAGGGGTCAGTGGCCTGAATTCCTGAAGAAAGAAGGGAGAAGGACTTTTCCTGAGAGAAGAAGTTGTATTTTCCTTTGTAAAAGCCCTATTAAGGAGGATTTCTGTAGGATTCTCTATACACAGGGTGCAGAAATGCCTGATTTCCGCAGGCTGCACCATAGCTAGGTCGCGGAGTTTTTGCAGTTTGCTCTATAGTTAGGGTGTGGCAACCTTCATACATGGGAAAAATGAGCATTTTCTCGATGCTTCTAAAAGGAGAAGCTTCTATGGTGAGGTGGTCTCTAAATGGTTTGGATCTTACTCGCTTTCATGATTTAGTGGGATCATCCTAACCTCCTCACCTTATCCTCTTCAGCTTATAAAAGGCGAGGAGCTCTCATGGAGAAAGTTAGTTGTTTTGGCTTGAGATTGTGAGCTTCATTAGAGTGGCTTTGAGCTTTGCTTTGTCAAGATAGATTGTGAGTAGCTATCAAATCTATGGTCTCGAAATCTTGGAGCAAGAAGTGTGTGGGAAGCAAGGAACTGTTGGAAGGAACTTGAAAACATCAAGGCATCTAGTTGTATCTTTATTCCACATTCTTTAATACAGATATACTTTTCTTTCCTATATGAATGTTATTTGTCCATATTGTATGATTCCTTGATCACGTACATAGTTTCATATCAAATAGACTATGTTATTCTTGTCTTTGTTTGCTTGTGTTTATTTGCAGATATTTCTCATAAACCTCGTGATGAAGCTTGGATTGCATTGGCGAAGTCGAATCTTCAATATTTAAAAGGTATGTTCTAGATCCATTTCTCATTTGATAATTGAAATCTAAGGAAAGAGTAGTGTATTGTCTTGTTTTGTTCTAGTTTTGTAGTGAAGCTACGGGGATTGATTTGTTTCTGCACTTAACAATTATCCCGATAACACCCCACAATGTCATTATTTCTCTAGAAGGTCATCTCTACAAGGTACCACAGGTAGTTTCAACTACTATCTCTGGAAAGCAGTGTTGCAAGGTAATCTCTCATACCGCAAAGTTTAGCCTCTTCATGATTCGGTCAGAAGGTGAAAAAAAGGACACTACAACAACTATAGCCTCATCCCAAGATGTTTCTATCCAGCACAAGAAAGTCGACAGTATTGTAGAGGAACACAAACAAAATTATATTCTTCCATATGTTCAGTGTAGCTCTATTGGCCACGACCCTTTTTAGGTGTGCTTGATGTTCCTACTAGTAATACCCATCGATATATCTCTCCTTGTTGCATCTTCATCCACAGAGTCCTCCCACACTCATACCAAGGAAGATCATGCATCCATATCTATTGAATGGATCCAACACATCCAAAAATTTCATGACATCCTTCCACGAAAAATTATAAGCAGTACATCTACTTCAACAAGGCAAGCAACTCACCAAGATTTAGAATTTGAAGAATTTTTTTTATCTCCCGAGTGAACTTGACACAGTGGGGACCGTTTCTTCCTAATGGGGAAGGAAATATCCAGGTGGATATTGTAAGTTTTAAACCTACAAAGTAAAGCAATGCATATAGATTCTTAAGCAAGACAGAAATTAATCAATGGCTCATACACAGAATACAAAGAGATTTTATACCGGAAACCCTCAACTGGGAAAACCTTTCTTATTTTCATTATATCCAATTTCACCATTCACCATACAATATATACAATGTTTTTAGGTATTTCGTAGATACCAAAACCCTAATCCCTTAATCCGGGATTAATTTACAAATCCACTAAAAATAGCAAAAGCAAAGACGTAGTTGTCGTATCTGACACGCCCACACACACACACATGCAAAGAATATAACACATACCCAACAGATATCAGTGGCCATCCACCTTTTCCATTAAATCAACATTTTGAACCTATGGTTTTGATAAACCATGATATTCACCCTTTTGACGGGGAATGGAATGTAATTCCATCTTCATTTGTTAATTATAGACATCATGTGATGATTTCCTAGTGGTTTTATGTACATGCCTACAGCATAGCATTAATGCACCAGATCCCATTAGAACTCTACAGTTAAGAGAGCTCAGGCTAGAGTAGTACTAGGATGGGTGACTTCCAGCAGTGTCGATTGTCATATGGCATCGAGCCCTTCAAGGATGAGGTGTTATGTGATGTTTCCCCACTCGATGTCTGTAATGTTCTTTTGGTCCATCCATATATGTGGAAGCTCAATAATATTTATGAGTCTCAACCCCGTAGTGTCATTTTTACTCTAAGGGTCCATCTCTATAGGATGCCAGAGGTAGTTCCAACTGTTGTCCTACCTAAACAATGTCGCAAGGTAGTATCTCATACTACAAAATTCAACTTCTTCACAATATGTTCAAAATGTGAATAGAAGGATACTCCAACCACTGCAGCCTCAATCCAAGCACCTTCTATCCAGCAGAAGCAGATTGAAAAGATTGAATAAAAGTGAAAATATTCCTTCTTCACACAGTCTTCCCATTAGGTTCTTAATACCTCCCACAAACCAAGCAGCGCAACTTCTCCAACAAGGCAAGCAGCTCACCAAGATTCAAATTCAGCAAATGCTTTCCTCTCTCCCCCGGAAACTCAACTCAATGGATACCATTGCTTCCTAAGGAGGGAGGATTAATCCAGGTGGATATCAGTGGCCACCCACCTATTCCAACTAGTTCAAAACAATCTTCTAGAAATTTACTATTTTTAGTAGTTTTTTGGTTCCTAAACTTCTGGGTCCATTTTGAGGGCCTAATTGAAGTTTTTTTGTGATATGGAACCTCAATTATTAGATAAGACTCTTATTGAGCCCCCAAAATTAATCTACTCATCGATACCTTTCCAACGAGATATCGTGCACCCCAATGTCAAAGCTACGCCCTCGGGAAGTTGATACACCTAACTACCCAAAATGGGGTCCACAAAATTGTTGAATTTTCCTCTTCCGGGGTTAGGGTTTTGGATTTTCCTTATGTTAAAAAGGCATTTGGAGATTCATTTTAATAATCATCTTCTTGTAAATGTGAGTAGCCATCCCATCTCTTCTCAGAGATAATATTCCACCATTCTAGCTAGTCTTTCACTATGTATTTCTACAGTTTTGTACATTTCGCTCATTAATATAAATTGTATATTATTGTATGTTTGTGTTTATGGTTATATCTCTAATAAATATATGTTATATTATTGGATATCTGATATATCTCTCTACATTTCATTTTTTTATATACGCTCTCATTTCATGCCAAAAATAATCTGGATCAGTGGTATCAGAGTAGGCTACTCTTGATTGTTTTTCAGTGCATGTCCCTGATGCGGTCTGAGTATTGAAAGTTGGGTCTTGAGCTTGTCTCTCTTGAGGAAAATCACTCTTGCATGCACAAAAAACCCTCCATGGAGGAAGAAAAGAAAAACGACGAAGCAGAAGATTCTATAAATATGTTGCTTGAGAAATCTCTCATGCCATAGAGGGACGAAATGATGGAGAATTTTTCCCACATCCTTCAACATCTGCGAATAATAGTAGGGACATCTTCATCAAGCGACCACTTTAGAATCACCTCTCCTTTCAAGGTACAATTCAATTTTGATGTATTCAAGGAACAATATAACCATGTTGGTAATTATGATGACCAATACATGAGATGGACCACATTGTGGCAAGAGAGGGGCCAAATAGTGTTGGAGTTCACAAATAATTTCCATACCTTGCACACCAAGATGGGTATCAAAGACTTTGCATGGCATCTGGTTCTAGAATACTACGGGGATATGTATAGGTACATCCAAACCGAAATGGATTTTCTATACATCTCATCACTGGGAGTTGCCTATCGATATGTTGTCAAACTCGAGCAGAAATTTAGGCATCAGAACAAATGGGAGTTCGGGTCTGCAAATCTGCAATAACCAAAGTATGATAAATATAGCCCTAACAAACAACCCACTGAAAACTAGTCAAAGCCATAGGAGAAGAAGGGTCACAGGAAGATGAAGAAGGACACTAGAAAGTGGTGTGATTTCCACAAAATTCCCTAGCACTACACTGATGAATGTCACTCAAAACAATCATTGGTGTCTGAGATCAAAGAAAAGGAGACGAACCCCAATTCAGAATATAATTCAGAAAATATTTTCAAAAGACAGATCATCGATGCAGGCCCTACTGCTACGGTCGTAACCGCAATAATTCAACCAAAAGAACCAACATATCCTGAAGATGGGGAGGGCCTCTTTCATTCACATATGTGGGTGTAGAGGACATTGTTTCATTTCATTTTTTATAGCGGAATCCATAAGAACCTCATCTCAGTAGAGGTCATCAAACAATTGTAATTTTCGACAACACCAAATCTGCAGCCATACAACATCGGGTGGCTTCGCCAAGGACGAGATATTTGTGTCAGCAAACAGTGTTAATTGTCATACGACATCCATCCCTTCAAGGATGAGGTATTATGTGATGTTTCCCCGCTGGATATATATGATGTTATTTTGGGCCAGCCATATATGTGGAAGAGTCATGCTATTTATGAGTCTCGGCCACGTAGTGTCATTATTAATTTGGGGGGTCATATCTATAGGATACTAGAGATAGTTTTAACTATTTTCTCACCTAAACAGTTATGCAAGGTAGTATCTCATACTACAAAATTCAGCTTCTTCACAATCTCTGCAAAAGGTGAACAGGAGGACACTCTAGCCTCAATCCAAGAACCTTCTATCCAATAGAAGCGAGTCAACAAGATTGAAGCAAAGTGTAAATATTCCTTCTGCACACAATCATCTCATCGGGTTCTCAACAACCTCCCACAAACCAAGCAGTGCAACTTCTACAGCAAGGCAAGTAGCTCACCAAGGTTCAAATTCAGCGAATGATTTCCCCTCTCCCCTGAAAAATCAATGCAATGGAGACCATTGTTTCATAAGGAGGGAGGATTGATCTAGGTGGATAGTTTTGTTCACCCACCTATTCAATCTGGCTCAAAACAGTCTTCTGTAAATTTACTATTTTAGGAGTTTTTTGGTTCCTAAAATTTTGGGGCCATTTTTTGAAATATTTTCTTGGTGTTACATTCATTTAGAGCATAAAATATGTCTCTATCCTTAGCCATATGATAAGATGATCTAGAATCAATAAGCCACTCATCAGAAGAAGAAGTAGAAGTTGTATTAAAGGAGAAACTAGAAGCAAAAAGTGCATGTCCATGAGAAGAAGAAGAAGAAGTAGAATCAATATTGATGATGTGCTTATTCATCATTGCTTTTAAAGCTATCATCTTCTTGAAACATTTGGACTCATCATGACCATCTTTATCACAAAAGTTGCAATGTCTATCAGTCTTCTTACTTTTATATTTTGCTCCTTTGTCACCATTAGGAGCGGAAGTTGTCTGAGTGGGTTTGGGACCCTTATATTGCTTGTTGTTGTGGTGAGGATGTTGCTTCTTTGGATTCTTGGGTTTATCTTTCTAATGGATGACTAAGGATTTGTTGGAGGTACCTGCAGTGTTGATCACTCCAAGTTGTACAAGCTTATCTAGCTCTCTAATCAAAGCATCACAAAATTTCTCAAGACTAGGTTTTTTATAAGCTGTCCCTAGAGCCTCTCGCATGGAATAAAAGGTAGATACAAACACGAAATATGCACTACCTATCTTAGAAAGAATAAGATAGATGCAATTATCTTCTTCTATCTTTATCTTACATTCTTCACATAAAGTTCTGAGTGTTTTAAAATTAGATAGATAGTCTTCAATGTAAGAAAAATCATTTGGACTTAAAGTCAGTACTTGATTTTCTAACTGTTGTTCTCGAATAATATTGTGTTTACCAAACACATATTGAATCTTTCCCCAAGCTTCTTTGGTTTGATCAATTGATTGAAGGTGGAACCTTAAATCATGAGAGATGGACATTTTGATTAATCCACGTGCATATTCATTCCTATTATCCCAATTGACTTTGTTATCAGCATCAGTGGTTGTTATTTCCTTTCCCAAGGTAATCTGGTACAAGCCTTTACTTCTTAATAAATCCCCCATATGGGATTTCCATTGGAAGTAGTTGGTGTTGGTAAGCAACAAATTACTTGTAGAAGTCATATTAAATATGCAGATAATATGGATTTAAAAACTGAAAATAATGATTTGTATGGAAATATCTTGAAAAGTTGGGCAATTTTAAAAAAAACGGTACTGAAAACGGACTTCGGATGTGAGAGTTATGTCATTTTTAAAAAGGCATAAACGGTAACCAAAGGACCACATGGTGGTGTAAGTTGTTTTACGAAGTGACCCACTTTTATAAAGAGAAGTGGGGATCACTTTTACAATGAAGTTACTTTATAAAATTCTTCATGCAAAATAAATAACTCTAAAATAAAATATTAAAGCTACTTATAGTGATTCACTTTTATACTTGAAGTGAAATACACTTTACAATTTTAGCATGAACTTTTTTTTAAAAAGTAACGAAAATAGAGACTTGAAACTCAAGACCTCTTACTTTATGAGGCAACTTTTAACCAAATGGTCTAGAAAAACATATTATATTGTTTGGCAAGAGGATTTTTGTTGTTGTTGTTGTTGTTGGAGAGCGTGATCAAAAAAAACTATTTTCACACAAGAAAAAAAAATCCGCTTCTCAATGACAACAAGGGTTAGATCTCGGTTAGCTTGCCCAGAAGATGCACCTTTTTCCTATATGTTTTTAATTTGCCGAGATCGCATAGGGCGCGAGGCAAAGAGAATACGCAGATCTAAAAGAGTAACAACCCGGAAATAAATAATATAAAAATGAAATAAAACCAAAATAATACTCTGCAAAAATTTAAAAAATGCGTATTTAGGCTTTATACATCCGGATTTTACTGAAATGGTTGTATCTTGGGAAAACAGAAACATTTTCAAGTGAAACGAAAAGTGTTCCTGACTGAAACGAGTGCTCCGGACACAATGGAACATTCCTCTCTGCCCAGGAATGTACGAAAATTACAAAAAATGGAGATGAGACAACTCGGCTTCACAACTCGATCTACAACAAGTGTGGGTCTTCAAACAGGCTTTGATACCATGTTTGACAACACAGGTATTCCAACATAGGAAGAACACCTTCAAAAACCACTCACACAACCAGATCAAATATCAACACACTGATGTTTTGACGTGATAAAACCCCTACGGGGAAACATCCACGGCCCCAGCCAACGCGACCACTTGGACCAGTTTATTAATGCAAAAGAAAATGATTACAGAGAGATTTTACAAGAGAGTTTCTCAAAATCGATCATCGGCAAGTGACTCTTCATGCTCTTTAAATAGAGATCATGGACCAATTGGGTTTTAAGCCACGGATCAATGGCCATTAAGATCGAGGAGAATATGAACCATCAGATCACTCTATGTCAGGAACATATCGTGATCGTCGGATTTCCTAATTACAAATGCATACTAAAGAAACACACTTTTACCTAACAACACATTAGACCAAGTAGATCTTAACCAACTCTTAAGTATCTAAATATCCTAACATATCTATGCATAGTCCAATTAATTTTATGTGCACATATATTACGTTTAAAACATAATATATAAATAATAAATCAGATAAATCAAAACTATGAGTATAATATGCACTAGGGTAATGTGGTAAAAAATTGTTGATATTTCCCTCAACTAAATGCCTTAAAGACTCTCCAATTAGATGCATTGAAGTTTGGCAACGAGTTGACCTAAAATTTATTTCTAGTGTTCTCTCAATATTGTTAGTCTTTGTCTCATCCTCTCCCTAGCATTTTCTCACACTTCATTTTCATCAAACCATTGATGATAATATATCCTTTTGCAGTTTCTCATATTCCTTGTTGTGATTGTTAATTAAAATGTGGTTTAATATGAGATTGACACAATTTTCCTTTTTTTGTTTTTTCCACACAGAATAACGAGGTGAGTTGTACAAATGGGTCATGCAAAGGGGTTCTTTATTTTTATCTTGTTTGATGTGAAATTGTGTTAACCTTTCAGTGTTTTCAAGTTACAGTAATACCTCGATCAAGGTAGTTTTTGTCTTGGAATATTTCATCAATCAAAATATATTTTTACAATTTTTCACAAAACCCCAATGAAGGTAATTCCTCATCAAGCAACTACATTCTATGTAGATGATGATCATATAATTTTTTTAAATATTATACATTGAATATTGAATTAAATGTTGGGAAAAAAATTCATTTGTTAATTTTTCATGAAATTTATAAAACAAACATTTACTTACATTGATATTAATATTTTTTTAAATATCATGAAAAAAACATAATCCAATTGTCTACCTATTATTTTTAAATTAGACATCAAAATTCACAATGACTATAGAATTTTTAAGAAATTAAATTTTAAAAAATTATGTAAAGTATCAAATTTCCATTACCACATTATGAAAAAGTCAAATTTAAATACTTAAATTCTTACCAATTACCAATTATGAGAGAGTTGACGGGTTTTATTAATATTTAAAATCTCGCTTGAAATGTTATCCTCAAGGATATGTTGTGTGCTTGCCAATTTAAAAAATTTACACTGTAACTTCAAAGTGTTTAAAATAATTGACTAAAGAGAGGACAAGTCAGTTGAGAAAGGTTTTTTGTTATGGTTTGTTCACAATAAAATTTCAACGATCGAGCCAATGCGAGTTGTAGCTATTTTTAATGTAAATTAATGAGAGAAACTACAACATCCGCTCATGACATTCTCATGTAGAGAAGATGTTATTACTAAAAGTTACACTTTGACTGCTAAAGTGCAAGCTCAATACCCATCAATAGTTTTATGAGATAAGTCTTAAAATGTGGTGTCAAATGGATAAAACTCAGTTTAGCAATGTCAAAACACAGGAAATTCTAGATGAAATGCATCAGCAAAAGAGGTCTTGTTTAACTTAGATCATGGTTTTGAGGATTAGTGTGGTTAGAAGGAAGACTTAGTAAGAAACTGAATTGAGTCTACCACTAGCCTCAGGCTTTACTAGTATACAAAGGAGAGAAAAGATTTAGATACAAGAGCTTCTTAAATCCAAGCAAAAAACTCTGAGAAATTTATAACAGCATCACAATCAAACATTCATTGTAATAAAGCTACAAAACATCATTTGAATCATTCAATGACAGTAAAATTTCAGAGTGAGAGAGAGATAAGATGGCAAGAGAGAAAGTTGACTTCCATTAAACAAAATTTCATCAAGTCTAATACATCAAACCAGAGTAGGCTCTATTATATTAAAATCACCAAAAGAGTCTTTTACCTCAACCATTCGAACCTCTAAAATGTCTTCTAATGCTTATTTTATAGCCTAGATAGGGAAATATAGCATACAATGTGAGTTCCATCCTCGAACATCGGTTTCTTCCATCTTAAACTGAAGATCTTACACTTGTACAAACTGGAAAAAACAAACTGCTATAAAAAAGGCTAATGTTGGCAACTATCCTAACACCTTAATCTTTCATAATGAGGTTTCCTTTGAGCACATTCCTTTTGTTTCCAGGTATCCTCCAACTTTAAAATTGCCTCCAAAAAGTTGTACCATGCTCCCCTAGCCATCTGGTGACCGTTGATCCTCTTAAACCCATCAAAATAAGAGTTTGCAGTGAATCTTGTAGTGTTGACTGTATCATCCAGTTCGCAGCAAAGTTCATAGCGAAGTTTGCAGTGTTTGACTATGTAGACTAGTTCGTGGCGCTAGGTACTGTGAAATGTCTTGTAGATGCCCAATTTGTCCAGCTTAAGCCCCAAAACACCCAAAAATATTTCTCCAGAGTTAGGTATGCATGTAGAAGCCTCATAATGTGGTGTATGAGTGAAAAATCAGTTATAGCAACATAATTCCTCAAAAATATTCAAAAATCAAGGAGCAATCATTTCCAAAACTGATATTTCTTTAGCTATTTCATCCATTTTTTTTTTAGCCTGGAAATCCTTCTTGTGGCAGCTTGGGTCAGCACATTCAAATTCCTTTGGGCTAGTTCTTCCTTAAAAGGTTGCAACTCTAGTTTAAGTCTTCTTATCTGAGCTTGTAAATCCATGTTATGTGGGTATAAATTCTTAAGCTTCCTATGGAGGGGCAGAAATATATTTGTTGTAAACCTGGCTTTGTCAATAGTTTCCAAATACATATCCATAATATCCTTCAACTTTTTTCTCTCATCCAACCCTTCTCCCTTCAAGTTAGCAATCTTCTTTCAATTGAAAATGTGCAGAGGCAATGAATTGCTCCCAATCAATGTTTTTTTTATTCAACTCCTCCATCACAAGCATTTTAATTAAACCTGAGTGAAAAACACTTGTGTCAACAACCTTGGACTTAGCTTGGACCCTGTCAGCCATTTTCCCAATGCTTCTAAATAAATAGAAAGGGAGATTCATGAGGTATTTGTCTGTGAAGTGCAGCAAAAGTATAATGTGGTATTGATAAATAATATTGAACCTGCCCTCATATGTGAAATATCTTTGGATAACCCTTAGCATCTTATCAAATCCTTCAACCATGTGGCTCTTAGGCACTCCCTTTGATAGGTTATCTCCCTGACATTTTGGTTTAAGGAACTCTTTAGAGAAGGCTACATTTGGATTCATGGACTTAAACTATATTTCACCATTATTTGGTATCTCAGTAGAAGTTGTTATGGTTGCTTCAGATACCTGAAGTTCAATAGTCCCCACCTTAGTTTTGGTTCCATAAAAATTCAATGAAAATTCTCTAGCTACCTCAGGGTGCCCCCTCTGCATCTTCTGACAGAAATTGAAACATCCCACTCTTTGTAAGACCTCCCTGATCATAGGTTTAGCAGCAAACAACTACACGTCATAGGGTTCAGTCCTCACTATGCCCCCACCCTTGTGAGCCTTCTTCTATTGTGGAGTATCCATTGATGTTATAGGAAGAAAACTAAGATAACAATATGAGTGATGCAAGAGGCAAAACAGAAAGACACGGGTCTTAGTGAAAGATACCAGATATATAAAATATGCAGAACAGAAACGAAATGCTAAAAATAACAGAATAACAGTAAAATATCCAACATAATCTTCACAATACACAGAAATGATATACGAAATAGCAACAGAAATAGCACTTGAACAGAAATAGCACTTGATTCAGATAGCAATGTTCACAGGCCTCTTCGAGGGGGCAA